>PVKM010009004.1:0-37784 GCA_004027735.1 Carollia perspicillata | reverse complement strand
TCATTAAAAAATCTCAGTGTTGGTCTTGCAGACCTGCTAGATGAGCAGTACTCGGGTTAGTGATCTGGTTAGAAGAGAGCCCGGCACCTGCAGCATGGTGGGCAGAATCCACTGGTAGCCGCTGAGGGAGAAGAGGTGGTTGAAGTGCACGGCGCTGTTGATGACGGTAGCCGCGTACTGCCTGAGCAGGGCACTGTCTTCGGGGTGGAGGATCAGAGCCCCGTTAAACACGTTGAGGAAAAGCATGATTTCATCTCCCCAGGGAAACTCGCTCGGCATGCCCAGGAACATCTCCTCCAGGAGTTGGATCCACAAGCTTTTCTGAAGAGTGTCAAGGCCAAAGAGCTCCTTCCCAGCTGTGAGAACAGGAAACGGTAGGAACAGAATTAGCCCCTCGCCGATCCTGTAAGCGTGGGAGGGTGATCCCACCCGAAGGCGCTGCTGTTTTCCATCTGTTCCACCTCTGGGGTGTGACAACCTACTGCCGAAACGCTTCCCAGCACAGTACTGCTGGCATGAGTTCTCAAAGGGCTTTCAGCGCCACCTCTTCCATTCAACTCTGGCGGGGACAGAGGAGACACTGGTGGCAGGGCACTGCCGAGGGAGCTGTGGCTTCGAGAGAAATTATTTCAGAGAGAAGATGGCAGGGTGGGGAGTGTTGCTTGTTAAGTCCTGGTCAGACTAGGGCTCTTTGCACTGCTGCTCTGCAACTTCTGGATGAAGTCACTGAGCACAGGTTACACGTATTTAAGTAAATGGTCCCAAGTTAATAACTGAAAACAGAGAGAGGTTTCAAAGTGCATCTCTTTCTGTTTCTCTCTCTTTCTCAATTCAGGTGTAATTTAGATAGAGTAAAATGCACAGATCTTATGTAGGGTTGAATGAGTTTCTACAAAAATACACACTCATGTACCCACTACCCTAATCAACAGGTAAGACCATTTCATCATCTCAGAAAGTTCCCTTATTCTCCTTCCCAGGAAATCCATTCCCCAGAACCAGACGCAACCACCGTCCTGATCTCTGTCACTATAAAGTCACTATAAAACAGTCTTGCCTCCTCTTGAGCTTCCTATAAACACCAATTCTTTACTTAGGTAACCTAACAACATCACATGGCTTCCTTCAGCTGCTTATAATCTGCTAGAGCAGCGGTCTCAAAGTTTGGTCCCCCAGAATAGCAGCATCCTTATTACCCGGACACTTATTAGAAATGCAAGTTCCTGGGCCCCATTACAGAGCCACTGAATCAGAGACTTGGGGGTAGAGGGAGGAGCCCAGCAACCCGTGCTTCATCAAGTCCTCCAGGTGATCGTGACGCACAGTCAGGGCTGAGAACCACTAGCTCACAAACTGTCTGCTGATGAAGACGCTCTCTGGCCAAGGACAAAACAAGGGCATGAGAGGAAATGCTTTGGTCTTGATACCTTGAGGATCACTAAAGAGTGAAAACTCAGCATCAATAGCACTTCGAGGGAATGAGGGCAGTCGGAGGAGGTCTTCCTGGAGCATGGAGACGTGCGACTGTTTGTGGGCGGTGGGGATCTTCTGGGTCAGGGAGATGAGGAACAAAACCCGCCCCACTTCCTCCAGCTTCCGCGTGAACACCTAGCAGCGAACAAAAACAGGAGCAGAGGAAACGTGGAATTAGCAACTCTGAAGTTACTTAGAGTGGAGAAACTGAAGTAAAATCTTTAATGGCAAACCGGGCTGATAAAATCAAGCTAGGGTGGAGGACATGAGGGAGAAACAATTTTCTTCTTTACCACCCAGAAAGAGCAAGCAATACTTAATTGCACCATTTCCTGCATCTGTCTGCTCTACAGAAGGAAGTGTCTCTTACAGGGTTTGCAGGCTGGAGGGACACAACGCAAGCATTGTCAAGAATAGTTCGGTCAAATAGAGGCCATTTGTCTGGTTATCGCAATATGAAAGACCTTCGCCAACGGGCGCCAGACAGTCCATTCCAATTGATTCTACATTTCCACTGATGCCTTAAGCTGTTTCCTGTTTTCTGGGTTTGCCTCTTTAAAAGTGACCAAAATGGGATCCAGGAAAAATCTATGTTGGGACAACAGCTCATGGGACTCTAGGTTAGAACTCCTTTAGTTCTGAATTTGGATGGCATACATGTAGGCCTCTTAGTCCCTGCTCTTACTGGTTTTTCTGTTGATGATCAGTGCCCAGGGGAGACGGTCGTAAGCAGGGAGCCACTGTTGAGGCAGCTTCAGAGCCAGAACCATGGGGTCTGCGTATTACTGTCTCCCTAAGGAACTTGGAAGGACATCTTAAGGTCCAACTTGGAGTGCGCACAGAGTCAGAGTTCCATTTTACGCTATTATTTCAAAACATGTTCTTAAACATGGTTAAAAAACACACGAAAGAAGTGCCTATATTCATGATGGCTTTAGTTATTTTGCTGCCAAAATCATGGGCTGGGCTAATTTGGGGAGAATGGTTTTAGAAATGCTTAAATATAAAATCTTACAGTTTTGTCCAACATCTCACACCTTGTAACACATTCAGTGTTAGCATTCTTGCTACGTGCAGAAAAACTGGTATTATAAAGCATCCTGAAATTCTTGTTTAGATATTTTATTAAAAATTAGTGTAAATCAATTACCAATTGGCATAGGTAAAAATGAAACAATGTAATGAATAGATTGTATTAAAACTGCACTATTAGAACTGTATACTACATCTATATTTTGCATGCAACATAGTGAACCCCCTTAAGCTCCAAGTCGGATTTGTGGTGACACAGGTGAACATTATTCTGCTCTTCAGCCTTAAATCTAAGTGCAGCTGCATGATTATGTCTCTCCTGTTGGAACAGAATTTAGCACAATAACGTGCCCAAGGTCAGATCACACTGGTCAGAGGCAGAGCTGGGCCTGAATCCAAATCTCTGCCCCTCGGTTCAGTGCCTTTCTCAGATGTACTGCACTGATCTTTGATTTACTTCTTTTCCAGCTAGCCTCCTGGATAACCTTCAAATAGCTTTATCATGTGCACTTCCAGTCCTGTTTTACAAAAATACAAAATGAAATCTGTGCTTAGCATCAAGTAGTTTAAAAAATTAGAAGATTTCTATTGTTTACACCCAATGAGTCATCATGGCATTACTCCGGGTGAGTGTTCCTTCATACTTTTACATTGTGATTTAATTTATAAAACTTCAAACTATTTTGGGGAACTATCTATTGATCAAGGGCCCAGCTATCCATTCTCTCTAGAAAGAATCAAACAATCACGAATCTCGGGATTGGTAACACATTTACACATTGTTTACCCCAACGACACGACACAACTACAGGCAGAACTGAGAGGGTCAGGCACCTGCTTCTGAATGAGCTCCTGTCCTTTCTCTGGCTGCATGTGCACGAGGTTCAGCTGCGGAGACACTGACCTCCGGAAAGGGTAAATATCCCGGACATAGGTCTGCGAGGGGGTTGCACAAAGACAAAAGGAGAGTTCAAATGATTAAACTTTCATTCTCATTGCCTCCTTCGGTCAGACAGACAAGTTATCTGTGTTCTGATGGTTTTGATTCTTACTACTTGATATTTCCTAATTCTACAAAATCCCAAGGGAGGTAAACACCCTCCTCAGGAAAGCTTCACATCAGCCAGGCTGAGCGCTCTTTCCCAGCACCACGGTGCTATCAGGAGCAAAGCAGCCAAAGGCAACTGACTACATGACATCCTGGAAGAAGGTCACTGTGAAGTAATGGCAGTGGTCTTGAGGTCCTCTTTTGCTCATTAGATCGGGTCACTCCAATCATGCTTAACATCATAAAAAGGGGAATCAGAAGAACATTAAAATTCCAAATAGACACATGAAGTTACTATATGGGCAACTTAGTGTGTCCACTTAGACTTAATAATAATGAGTTGCTAAGTGCTTTACTTGGCTTATCTTCTTTAATTGTCACAACAGTCTTGCGGCAGATATTAGCATCACCTTCATTTTTCAGACAAGGCACCTGAATGCTACAAAGATAAAGCGGCTAGTCCACAGCTACACAGACAGTAAGGCTGTGTGAGCTGAGCAGCCATATCCTAGCCTCTAAACAAAGATGCCTCCCCAAAGGGACGCTGCCCTCAAAAACGGACTGACAAGCTTTTGGCACAACCCAGCATGAGTGGCATCACTGCACAATCTCACCTTATTGTAGTGGATAAGGTTCCATCGTTTATCCATGAGAAAATAATTTGTGGACTGGGATTCTGGGATATTAAAAAACTCCAAACACTCCTAGAACGATAACCATAAATTTTAATAAATGTCTACTGATAACATATTACGTGCCAGATAGTAAATTAAAAATACAAATATTATAAAAACAAGGTAACTTTTCCTAAAGATTTTATATATGTGTGAGTGTTTGTATATACATCTTATATACTTCTTATATATCACATGTGCATGTGTATGCATATATATGCATGTATGTATTTGTACATATGTATATATGTGCATATACCTATGTTTGTATGTATGCACGCACACATGGATACACACTGGATTTGGAGATGTAGTTATCCTCCAAAGAATGATGAATAAACTAGTAATGTGATCTAAACTGTCTACTTTCATAGTGCTAAAAGATATACAATTTTAATTCAGTCTGAGTGAGGAACCGTGGAAGCATAGACTCAATATTGGGAAGAAAGCTAGTAACAACTTGAAGAATAATACAAACTACAATGCACTGAGTACTCATTGTAGACTGTATTCTAAGTTCAATGCTTTCCAGGTTAATTACTTATGCAACTTGTACCAGAACCCCAGTACTGTGGAAAAAGAAACTGAGAGAAGAGAGGTGTAGGTCATAGTGGTTGTGGTGGAGCCTGAGTTTGAACTCAGGTCTATCTGCCTTCATGTTCTCCTACCTTTAACATAGAGCAGAAAGAGGAGGGATTGCTGAATTTTGCTTCTTTGGGCCTTAGAAATTCTCTGGAGATGTCTGAGTGAGGCTTAAAGGAGGCTTAACAACCATTTCTACTGAAATAAAATGTACCAGTTCAGCAAAACTAAATTTTTCAGAGGCCTTTCCAGGTCTGACCTGGAGCTGTGTTCCAGGAAATCAGATCACCAACATTCTGAACTTCACATAAACAATCACCAGTGATTCCAGTGGGAATCAGGGCTCTAGTTTACTTATTATTTTACCTTAAAAATCTTATACCTTAACAATTAAAAATACTTTCTTGACTCCCTTGATTTATTTCATGGTACATATTTTCTGCTTCCTCAGTAACTTCTGTGAGTGACAAGTCAAGACTATATCTCGTTCAACTAGATGCCACAGAAAAAGTCTCTGGCATGGACCATCAGTGACAACTCAGGTGAGCCCCGTGCTCAGTGTGCAGACCTAGGCCACCGCCAGAACCAGGACACCTGATGCCAGGAAGCCGTGAGGTGGTAATTCACAGCATCCCCAGGGCAGGTAGGCGTACACACCAGAGTGTCGTGTTGCTGCTGTAGCTGTATGATGTTTCTTCCTTCAATGCAGAGCTAAAATGTCAGTAATGTGGGAAAAATTATGCAAGGAAAGAGAGGAAGTACACAATAGTGGAATGGATTCTAGAGGAGGTAAACAATGCTCATATGTTTTGAAGATAGAAAAATGCCATTTAATTACAAGTTGCAAGATCAGTGAAGCATCCGTAGTCAATGGGCCATTAAAAAGTCACTTCCATCAAAGTCGTCCCTACCTTTAACAGGGCTTCAAACTGGGTGTCTTCATGGACCGGTAACTGGGTTGGGATATCACACTCATTCTGTCCATGAACTACCAAGGTTTTGGTACCTACAGAAGGTAGAAATCATAGTGAACTGATGTCTACTATAGAAAAATATGTATTTAAAGCATAACATATTAAAATAGTATTGATAACCTGATATTTTACTGTTATGATTAGTACTATTAGAGCTTAATGTGATTTATACATTCTATTAATTATACTCCTTTATTTATAGTTAAATATATACTTTAAATATATTTGCTTATTAAATAGTGATTGCTACCATTTACAGAGTTCTCGATACTTTTACATGTGTTTTATATGCATAATCATGTTTAAATCTCACAGCAACTTTACAAAATGGGTATTAATATTTTCATTTTACAAATGAGGAAATAGTACTTATTCTTATAAGAACTTATAAGTAACTTGTTCAAAGAGAAACATTTCTTTAGTGCAGTGATTTTCAAACTTTTTCATTTCATTGCACACATAATTTTTAAAACTCTGAGATACACCAAAAAATGTATTATACTTTTTGCCAATCTGACAAAAAAATAGGTATAGTTTTGATTGATTGTTATGATAATTTTGCAAGTTGTCCAAGGACACATTGTGTGATAGTAAAGAGTATCACGTGCCTATACTTGTATATAAAAATTTCTGGTACCAAGAATTAACCAATCAGATGCAACCTTATTATATGATGTGACCAATAAGATGCAACTCCATTATATGACCTATATATGTATGGTTCAAGACAGGGCATTCACACCGGATGGCTATTGTTGTGTTGTCTGTTGCACTTTTTTATTTGACATCTAAGGGAGAAGAGGTCAGTGACCCTGACTAAACAGTTAGGTATTGTACATTTTAAAAACCCTTGCAGTGCACCAGTGTGCCATGGCACACCTGCTGAAAATCACTGATTTAGTGGACTCGTCGGAATTTAAACCTTAAGCATTGTAACAAATAATAGATCCTGTATTTTAAATGAGATGGTCAGGCAATAATGGTTGAGAAACTATAAATAGAGATATTAGCAAAACCAAGACGAGGACCTGAAATGTAGCTTAAATGTACATTTTCTGTATTCTACTTAGCCAGTGGGACAGTACTTATTCTACTTCATTCACTAATTAGAAATCTTTGTGAACATTATAATATACTTTGACTTTTAGTGAGTTGTTTTTAAGAATACGAATGACAAAATGAGTTTATTTGCTAATAAAAACCATTCGCTTTGTCAATTATCTGCAGAACATAGGTAAATACACAACTACCATTCACTAAATGGTATTCATGAGTCAGGTACCACAGTGAGTAATTTATATATCTAAATTCATTTATTCCTCAGGACTCTAAAGCATGGTTATGTCCTTATTTTAAACACAAGGAAAGAAAGCTTGAAAAACTCTGAATTTTTCATAACTAATACTAATCATATAAACAATACATGGAAGTTCTATGACTTTAACACAGGCCTCTTTCCTGCCAGAACCTGTGTTCTTATACGTAATTTTGTCATTCTCTTTACTTCAATACATGTGTCATCTCAGATTTTCTCAGTCACTGCACAAGGATAAAGGCTTGGCCAAATTTGTATCTCAAACAAAGACAAGTTATTCAAAGCGTAAAGAAACTGCAGCTAGAGTTTACATCACACTTCATGTTCCTTTGTAATTCTCTTTCTTCCTGCTTTTCCTTTTCCAATTTTTCATAAAGCCATCTCTCACTGAGTCGACAAAGGACTGGGGTCCATGCCATGCAAACAATATTATTCTCCTTGCAGTGCCAAGTGTTCATTCACAAAGGCTTTCCGTTCAGCTGGCCCTCTGCGACAGACTTAAATAAATCTGCGACCTTGGCAGCCCGTCAAGGACTGATTCATGGGGATCTCAGTTGTGATGTCTCTCTTTTCATCTGACAATTGCAGACTCTTAAAGGGTCTATTGTATTTCTTTGGAATGTATTAAACAAAAATTCTTTGGAGCACTCAACACCAGGGTCAGAACTCTGAAATTTTCTCATGAATGAAAGAGATGCTTGGTCTTTAAAAGGGTTATTTAGAACAAAATAAATGAACAAACATGATAGAAACAGATTCATGGATACAGAGAACAGACTGATGGTTGCCAGAGAAGACAGAGGTTGGAGGACTGGGTGCAAAAAGTAACGGGATTAAGAAGTACAAATTGGTAGCTACAGAACAGTCACAGGGATGTAAAGTACAGCCTAGGGGATACAGTCAATAATATTATACTAACTATGTATGGTGCCCAATGAGTACTGGAAATATTGGGGGGAATCACTTTGTAAAGTATGTGATTGTCTAACCACTACTCCACATAACTGAAACTAATACGAAATAATATTTAATGTAAACTATCATTGAAAAAGAAAATTATAAAATGAAAGGGTTGCTTATAGTCTGAAATAAAAGTTGTGTCTTCCAAAATCAGTGATGCATTACCTGGCATTGAAGCGGTCACCAGGAGCTTTACCTCACACTGCTCCTTCTTCATGGTCTGCTTCAGGTCCTTGAAGAAGAGGCCCTCCACGTAACCCACCACCTCCCACAGGAAAGTCAGAGTGGCCGAAATGGCGTCCATGCCCCACTCGCAGGGGGTCCGCACAAAGTACATGATTAATCCCACCTATAAGGCAGAACAGGAAGAGGTCACACAGCCACAATGGTCCTCAGCACGCATTCTCTTTGCCTTGGCTTTTCATTTCTCGACTAAATATTCTTTTGCACCTTCATATTCTCTGTTCAAATGCTTCTCCAACACGTTCAACGGCCCTACATAGGAGAGGGTATAACTGGAAAGCTGACCAGAATTGATTGCTGAACATTTTTATGTATCACTAAAAATGGCTACTTCTCGAGAGGAAAACAGAAGAACATTTGCCCAGGCTTCAACTCGCTTGGTGGCCGGGGTACTTAGGCAACCTAAAAACTAATTTCTCTATGATGTTTGCCCAAACACTCGTGGCAGCATGGATTATGTCTAAGGGTCTGCACCTAGGAACACTCTGCTTGGCCAAGCTGATGGACTTAAAAGTCTTTGTGCCCTCTCAGTAATTCTTAAAAACGATGTGCCGTTTTGTACATTTTTAAACTGACACTTAAATATTTAATTACTAGTTCATTTTTTGTTATAGGAATAAAATAGATTAAACATTTCATACATGGAAATAAGAAGAGAAGTGACTGCAATCGGAATGTGTATTTCATGAAATTTGATGAAATATGCTTTAACTACCTTATTTGACAACGCACAACAAAAATCAGTGTAAAAAATAAAAGTTGTCCCCTTTCGCAGTGGCTTTTAGCCATTGTTTCTCGAAACACTTGTTAATCCTTTAAAACGTGCCAGTTACATTGAAAGAATCAGTGTCACTAAGCTAATCTGAAGGCCGAATACCCTAAGGAGAGTCAAAGCTCAACCCCCGTGGGAATGTACAATGACAGGACGAGGTGGGAAGTCCTATGGATTCCACCTCTTCCAAGGGCCTGGATCAATCAAAAGGGAGGCTTCCTGAGAACTCACACAGTACACCAGAATCTGTCCCTGTCTCACAATGCAGCCTGGTGACATCTGTGATGGTCAGCGTGGGCCTTGCTGTGTACAGCAGGAGAATGATCATTGGGATGATCAGGCCTGCTCAAAAAGTGTTAGTACATATGTGTAAGTTGAGGATTTGGAGACTTTAAAAGTCTTCACATATCCACAGATATGCTCATACCCCAAGCTGAAGCTCTCTCAGTCAAAGTGAGGCAGTGGATTGAAATGTCACTAACAACGTCTGGAAGAGGTGGGTAGTGACCCTGGCTTCCCCAACACACACATCTAGAACAGTTGTTGGAAAAAAGAGGCACAATAAGGGTAGTGGTTTAAAAATGACTCTGCCCTTCCCAGTTTGGCCATTGTGAGTACAAGACCATTTCCTTAGTCGACCCAGAACATGCATGTGTTTGGGAATCAGGGGAAGATCAGGGCTTAGACAAAAATGGAAAAACAAAATTTTATATTCATGCAAAACGAGATACATAGTAAGGCCAAAGTGTTGTCAGCCTTTTTCTCTATTTGCTTATGAATCACCTAGCAGGGAGGACTTACCCTTACCATTAGGGCTTATTTGGAGTTGACGGGAGAGTATGACAGAGGGAAATGAAAAGCCTATCTTCTTATCCCAAGGCTAAAAGATTAAGGAGAGCCATGGTCCAAGGAAAAATTTCCCCTCTACGGTGACCTGGGGAATGGGCAGGTCACTGAGGGGGCTCTAGCCTCTGGTCTCTGTTTAGGTCCCTGATAGGAGTTCACCTCAGAGACTTTCCAAACTAACCTGGAGGCAACATAAGCTGGGCAGATCACATACTTCAACTGAGGGAGGCCCTCATATGTGACTTTGATAATCTGCCTTTGGCTTTTGTGTGATGTAGACAGGACCAAGAAGTAACAGAAGGCTCGGCTGGAGAGCTTTCTAGATAGAATTGGCATAGGTTGGTGTCACTGTATAGGGCGCTCTAGCGAGAGTCCTATGGGACTCACTACCTGAACTGAGGCATCTACAGCACCAGCAGGACCCGAGGTGAGGTTCAGTCTCCCAGCAGTCACCACTGGGAGTGGAGGGACCCCATGACACAGCAACCAGCTGGGCACCTGGCAACCAGTCAGATAAAGAGCACTGTCTCATGAAGAGAGGAGCCAGAGCAAATGCTGGACAAAGGATAGAACAGTGAACAGAGGTCTTGTATCTTCCCAACTTCACATGGTGTTTAAAGATGAAAGCAATAGGGAGGGAAGGAAATTCCTAGAAACCATAATTTTAGCCAACAGAGACTGAACACTGTCCAAAGGCACTATTTACGCATTTTTATTATTCTGAACTTAAAACTGGATTGGACATGATTTACATTATTTCCTTTGTCAGCCAGCAGGTGGGCACTCAGGAGGAAAATCAAATCAGTCATAGAGAAGAGAAAGGAACGACAAGAGGTTTCTCTGCACGTCAAAGTTGTAGTGTAAGTTAAATTGATCACTCTGCTACAGATGCACAGACATAACTCTTCTGTTTCCCAACCTGCTGGAAGCCTGGTGGCAGCGAGGGAGGAGGACGAATTTCTCTCAGCACAGAAATTTATTTGCCCAACTGTCTGCCTGGATTAAGGTGCAATTTCAAAGAACACACATCAATCACGTCAACAGTCCCCAAACTGCGTATCCACTCAGGGTGCAAGGAGAATGCAAAGAGACTAGTAAATTCTGGAGAGTTCAGGAAGGAGTTGTCAAGAGGTCTTAAAGTATAGAGAGCTACCGTACAAAAGTACACCCGCAACTACTTTCCAACGTAGGGCAACATTTTCGTGTGTGTTGTGTTGTGTGTGTGTGTGTGTAACAGTGAAATAAGAAAAGGGAAAAAGTGACTAAAACTGACACATATTTTCTCAAGCCAAAATTAGGAACTAACATAGGGAAGCTGTAAAATGCCAAAGGAAGACAGAGGGGAAATCAACATTTATTGTGTACCCACCACATGTCCAGGAGTGTGAGGAAGAGGTGTCTCCATAGACACAATGGTGAACTTAGCTAATTATGACATTTAGCTCACTACCACTCACCTTTAGTCACATATAAGTGAGAATGAATTGCAAAAAAAAATCTCCTATGACTTTTTCTCGTGTTGCTTTATCCTACTTGGACAGGAGCATTTATAACCCACTGGGGGCTGAGACTTACCAGGTAGTTGAACAAGATGTGGGATGTCTGAGCAGGAAAGTCTCCGATGTTCAGGAGAAGTTTGCGCAGCATGTACATCAACTCATCCTGGAAGCACAGAATTCCAGTCTCATTCAGCTGCCATGCCGTAGGAAATAAAAGTAACTTCTAGAAAAGCAGGGGTGTGGATATTACCCACACCCCTTACTTGGAGCCACATTTTGATGTCCATGTTCAACATTTTACATCGTCTATGTGATACTTGTTATGTAGTATTTAAACCAACTCTGGCACCTCCTCCTCAGAGCAAACACGTAAAACCACTGAGTAGCAGTCAGCCAACTTTTTTAAAAAAATTCAAAATTTAGTCTGTGTCTACAGGTCACAGGCAAATCACGGGCAAACTGTACATTTGGTCAACTCTGTTTGTTATGGCTGCCAGGTGTGACAAGCATGCGAGGAAAACCTATGCTGAGAGACCATTGCCAGGGGTGCCCGAACTTTTGGCATCTCTGGGCCACACTGGAAGAAGAAGAGTTGACTTGGGCCACATGTTAAATACACAAACACTAACGAAAACTGATGAGCAATGAGGTTTTAGGTAAAATTACGATTTTGTGTTGGGCCACATTCATAGCTATCCTGAGCCGCAGGTTGGACATCCCTGCAACAAACCAGGTTTATTGAACGTCATAGTTCTGCTTCCCAGGTTTCAAGTGAGACAGATACACAAAGTCGAGGATAAGGAAAACTGCAGCTAACCTTATCTTTCAGGAACTAAACTTAATCTTCTAGCAAAGAGGATCGTAACACATAAATGTACAAATAATATTTAATCATCAGTGAAGTTTACCACTGCTCAGAAGACTACTTTTATTTGGCACAGTTTTCTTACAGGGTGGTCGGTTGAATTAGAATTTTTGATTAATGAAGCGATTCAACACATTCTAATAACCCTACCTGCATTCATCACAGACTACCAAGCAATCAGAATTCAATAAATGTACCACTACTAAGAACATTACACTGAGTTTAATCTTTGTTTAAAAGACTGAGAATCTGTCAGTATTTTAGGGTCATCACTAGCAAAGTACCACACACTATGCAGACATTAGCTAATGGAGAAATGAGAAAGAAAACAGTAAAGTTTAATATTGCTCATCATTGTCATCAGAAAACATTGATGTTTTATGCACAGCACTACAAAGTCTATTGCTTGCTTTTAACATTGTTCAAACGCATAGCTAGACTATTAAAAAAGAGAGAGGGAGAGAGAGAGGAATTTACTTGTCTATTGCTGATGGTCAATTTTTCCAGAAAATGTCGAAGAACTGTTGATGGATCTTCAATTAGACAATTCCATAAGACTTGTTGGGCCACGGCACTCACTTCAGAAGAGAAAAAAAAATTGTCTATTTGTCTTAAATGAAAATAACCTATTAGATAAAGTATTCAAATAATTTATGAAGCTTTAATTAGGCTCTCTTTTTTGCCTTAAAAATTCTATGAATTGTTTTTCTATTGAAAGGTGAATATTTGTTCTCATTGTTGTTTCGAAAATTTTAACTTGTAAAGAAAAGCTAACAAACAAGTATTGGATGGTTTTTAGAGTTTAGCATTGCTTTCATAAAAAATACATTTGTAATATATAATGAAGCATCATTCAGCCTTAAAAAGAAAGAAATCCTGCCATTTGCAACACATGGATGGACTTTGAGGGCATTATGTTAAGTGAAATAAGCCAGACAGAGAAAGACAAAGACTGTCTATGTGAAATCTAAAACAACAACAAACAAAACCCAACAATACAGACAAAATCTGAACTCAGAGAACAGATTTGTGATTTCCAGGGGTGGGGATGGTAGGTACGTGGGAAATGAATAAAGGTGGTCAAAAGTTACAAACTTCCAGTTATAAGCTAAGTCCTGGGGATGTAATGTACGGTATGATGACTAGAGTTCACAATACTCTATCGTATATTTGAAAGTGGCTAGAAGGGTAGATCTTAAAAGTTCTTATAAGAAAAAAAATTATAACTGTGTGGTGATAGATTTTAACTAAATTTATTGTGGTAATCATTTCACAGTATATACATATATCAAATCTTTGTGTTTTATACCTAAAACTAAATATAGTGTTACATTTCAAATATATTTCTATTAAAAATAATATATTTGTGGATCTTTGTTTTGGAAATCACTTTGATATTAGCAGTGGCAAGTGTTTATTTAATTAAAGTCATTTAATTATTTGAAGTATGAAAAAGTTTCTAAAGTAATTGTTTGATTTTTAGAAAATACGTTGTGTTACGTTGCGGAAGGGTTAGAGATAATCTTTCACTGTTCCCATGAATACTTTAAAGAGTGTCTTCTTCAGCCAAATACAGTAGCTGAGCCAGTAATAATTAGGCTCCCACTTCTAATGGTGGCTGTCCTAGGAGTAAATAATTATCCCTGATGTGAAAGGAAGCACCACTTCTTTGGGGCAGGTGGCCAGGCTGTGATAGCCTGGAAGTGCCCAGGCTAAGAAAACAGCTGGGTGGAAGTGACTGGTGGGTAAGCACTGGGATGATCCTCAGTCTAGTAATTTAGTTTAGTTTTCTAAACTACAACTATAATTAGTATAAATTTATTATTCAGCCTATATTTTAAATAAGCGATACCATTTTTTGCTTCAGAAATTAACCACCCAATTAAAATTAAGAACTTTATAAATAAATAATATGAACAGATATGTAAATATAAACTGTAGATTTCTACTAAACTAAAGACATGTAAAGACGTGTACATGTCTTTACACATAATTAGAACATGTGTAGGTTTTTCAAAGGTTGAAATTAGTTGCAAAACTACCTTTATAATGCTTTTATTCTAATTGCTGAAGTAAGGCAACTTAATGATTAAAACATAAAAAATACAGAAAAAAAAGAGAAAAGTAAGACTAGTAATTCTACCAAGCACATAAACTATAAACATTTTGAAGGATGTCCTTTCACATATATAAAATACATACTTATATGTGTCTTTAAATAATATCACATTAAAATATTCTTTGGTACTTAGTTGTTTTTTTTTACTTAGCAATATACTGAACACTCTTTATGTCGGTATTCTTCTAGAATGTTATTTCTAACCTGTGCACAGAATGTTATCATATGGAGCTAATCGTGATTAACTAATTGTCTATTACTGGACATTTAAACAAACTCTTTTATTTAAAAACTATATTTTATTGGCTACATTATTATAGTTGTCCCGATTTTCCCCCTTTGCCCTCCTCCACCCAGCACCCCCACCTCCCTCAGGCAATCCTCATACCATTGTTGACGTCCATGGGTCCTGCGTAGGTTCTTTGACTACTCCATTTCCTATACTGCACTTTACTTCCCCATGGCTATCCGATAACTACCTATTTGTACTTCTTAATCCCCTCATCTCTTCACTCATTCCTCCACACCCCTCCCATCTTGCAACCATCAAAACGCTCTCTGTATCCATGATCTGGTCTCTGTTTTTATTTTAGTTTGTTTTTAGATTCAATTGCTGATAGACATGTATTTATTGCCATTTTATAGTTCATAGTTGTTTTGATTTTTTTTTTCTTAAATAAGTGCCTTTGACATTTCATAAAATACTGGCTTGGTGATGATGAACTCCTTTAGTTTTTTTCTTGTTTGGGAAGCTCTTTTTTAAGATATAATTATTTATTTTTAGAGAGAGGGGAAGGGAGAGAAAAAGAGAGGGAGAGAAACATCAATGTGTGGTTGCCTCTCATGTGGCCCCCACTGGAAACCTGGCCTGAAGCCCAGGCATGTGCCCTGACTGTCAAAGTGGTGACCCTTTAGTTTGTAGCCCATTCTCAATCCACTGAGCTACACCAGCTAGGGCTAGGAAGCTCTTTATCTGCCCTTTGATTCTAAATGATATCTTTGCTGGGTAGAGCAATCTTGGCTGTAGGTCCCTGCTTTTCATGACTTTGAATATTCTAGTCTGAGAAGTTTCTTTCAAGAAATCAGCTGATAGTCTTACGGGAATTTCCCTGTAGGTAACTAACTGCTTTTTTCTTGCTGCTTTTAAGAGTCTCTCTTTATCTTTAACCTTTGGAATCTTAATTATGATGTGTGTCTTGGAGTAGACCTCTTTGCATCCATCTTGTTTGGGACTCTGTGCCCCTTGGACTTGCATGTCTATTTCCTTCACCAAATTAGGGAAGTTTTCTTTCATTTCTTTTTCAAATCAAATAGATTTCTAATTTCTTGCTCTTTTCTTCTCCTTCTGACACCCCTATGATGCACATGTTGGATCACTTCATATTGTCCCAGAGGCTGCTTATACTATCTTTGAATTTTTTGGATTCTTTTTTCTTCTTGTTGTTACAATTGGTTGTTTTTTGCTTCCTTAAGTTCCAAATCATTCATTTGATTCTCAGCTTTGATTCACTCTACTGTTGTTTTCCTGTAAATTGTCTTTTATTTTAATTAGTGTAGACTTCCTTTCTGACTGTTATCTTTTTTAAGCTGCTGAGGTCTTCACTAAGTTCCTTGAGCATCCTTATAACCAGTGTTTTGAGCTCTGCGTTTGATAGATCACTTATCTCCATTTTGTTTAGTTCTTTTTCTGGAGTTTTGATCTGTTCTTTCATTTGGGCTGTGTTTCTTTGTCTTCTCATTTTGGCAGTCCCTCTGTTTGTTTCTATGTATTAAGTAGAGCTGCTTTGATCCCCTGTCTTGGTAGCATGGCCTAATGTAGTAGGTGTCCTATAAGGTCCAGTGGCACTGCCTCCCCTATCACCAAGCTGGGAACTCAAGGTACATCCTTTTTGCAGGCTGAGTATACCTTCTTTTAGTAGTTGAGCCTTGATTACTGTTGGCAGGTCAATGGAAGGGATTTATCCAGGTCAGTCAGCTGCAAGGACAGGCTATGCTCACTGACAACCAATCTGTTCCCTCTGGGGATCCCCATGGGCAGGGCAAACAGTGTTAGCCAGGTGATGGAGTCTCAGATATGGTACCAGCCAGTTGGCTCTGTGGTTTTATTGGGGAAGGGTTCAGAAAAGAGACAATAGCCTCAGCCCACCTTTATGTCTGAGAGAAAGCTTTCCCCCAGCTCCCACTTTGATGTCAGATACTTCGGTTTCTCCCTGTATGCCACTGGTGCCTTTCAAGCTGCTACCCTGGTGCTGGAGCTCAGAGGGAGTGAGTCTGACTACGTATGTGGGCTCTTAAAGAGGAACTGCTTGGGACTCCAGCTATTCTTCCACTGTCTCGATTCCCACTGGTTTTGCAGCCAGAAGTTACGGGGACTTATCTTCCTGGCACAGAAACCCTGGCCTGGGGGGCCTGATGTGGGGCTGGAACTCCTCACTCCTGAGATAGGCCTCCTGAATTTTTATCCACCACATGCGTACTTGAGACTAGCCATTCCGCGTTTCCACCCCTCCTACCAGTCTGGATGGATATAGTTGTCAGACTTCCATTCAACTTGATTTCTGATGGTTCTGAGTGATGGTTGGTCCATATTTTAGTTGTAATTTTGATGTGGTTCTAAACTCTTTTCAAATATTTGTTATTTTAAATAACATGCAATATACACTGTCCTATATACACCTTTATACAGCACTCATTATTGCCTTAGGAAATTGCTAGAAGTCAAAATCTGTGTCAAAGGGATTTCACTCTCTTTAGGTTTTGACACGTGTCATGAAACTCTGTCATTCTAGAATGCTCACACTGAATTTTATACCCCCACTAGCAAAGTATGAAGATGCTCTTTTCCCTGACTATTTACCAACCATGGGTATTTTCATTTAAAATAATCTTTGTAGTTCTTTCAGCTGAAATGTAGGAGTTCATTGTTTTAAACAACATTGTCGTTTACAAATGTTATTGGCCATTAGATTGTATCTCTCTCCTTTGCCCATTTTTCTTTCTGGGTTTAAAAAATCATTATTGAGAAGGGCTTTTTAAATTAACATTAAGAACAGTAAACTGTTACAAATGTAAATCATCTCTACCTCTAGTTTATCATTTCACATTGCAATTATTTTCTTTAGGTAGTACTTCTGGGGAGGTAATCAAGTGGGAAAGATGGCCTTAGTGATGCTAAGCTAATAACTGAAGATTTCTTTTTTTTTAGTTTTTTTTTTTACTTATTTATTTATTTAGGATTTTATTTATTTATCTTTAGAGGGGAAGGGAAAGAGAGAGGGAAAGAAATATCAATGTATGGTTGCCTCTTGTGTGTCCCTCGCTGGGAACTGGCCTGCAACCCAGGCATGTGCCCTGATGGGGAATCGAACCTCGGTCGTTTGGTTCACAGGCCTGCGCTCAATCCACTGAGCTACACCAGCCAGGGCTAACTGAAGATTTCTAAGGAGGCCATAGTCACTACTTGATTTCCATGTGGCCAGTAAGTGTTATGCTGTTCTTTGGGCATGAACAATGCTCCTGGACCCAACCAGTTATCTTAGATGCAGTTTTTTTTTGTCATAAAGGTAGGGAGGAAGAGGTGGGGAAAGTGATAATGTTAGTTCAGTGTACCACAAATCTATAACATAGTATGTGCATAAAACAAATCAACATGTGGCCAGTAGTTAGTATCTTCAAGAATACCCTACTGTCCTACACCAGAGAAACCACTTCGGTATTTTAGTTTTACTAGTAAAACCGTACCTGCTACTCCATCCTCCCGCACCTCACCATCCTCCATGAGATGAACGATGGGGAGCACCGCTGCACAGATGCACGCCGGGAACACTGCCTGGGGGGGCTGAGGCACATGGTGGTTTGGTGTGTGTTCAGTGGTATGCTCCTCATCTGAAGCAGGAGACACAATTGCGGTGCTTTGTTCAGTATTGTAATTCTAGTGCAACAACTCTTCTCAGTCCAAGGCCTACTTATTTAACAGCTTTGGGTATATAAAAAGCCTAGCACCATTTATTAAAAAGACTATTCGTTACCCACTGAATTTCCCTGATACCCTTTTCAAACATGAAATTAATGGAAATGCAATGGTTTACTTCTGGTTGTTCAAATCTATTCAATCGGTCTGCATGTCAATCCTTGTTCATTGCAGGTGTGTAGTTAAGTTTCGAAATTGGAAAATATGAGTCTTCCAACTTTGTTCTTTATTTCCAAGATTATTTTGGCTGTTCAAGGATATGGAGCAACTACAACTCTCATGCTTTTTGGTAGGAAGGTAAAATTATATGGACACTTTGGAAATAGTTTGGTAGTTTTTTTTCTCATAAAACTTGCACATAGGTATTCATTGCAGCATAATTAATAATAGCCAAAAAAGTGTAAATGACCCAAATGTCTAGTAACTGGTAAACTGATAAAATGTAGAATATCCATATAATGAAACATCATCTGGTTATGAAAAGGAGTGAAGAATTATACATGGGACAACCTTGAAAATATTATGTTCAGTTGAATCCAAAATGCTACATATTGCATGATTCCTATTATATGAAATGTAGAGAGTTGGAAAATCCATAGAAATAGAAAGAATATTTCTAGCCAGAGGTTTGAGGAAGTGATGAATGAGAAATGACTGTTGATGAGTAAAGGGCCTCTTTCCAGAATGATGAAAATATTCTAAAATTAGATAGTGGTGATGTTTGCACACTCTGTGAGTACACTAATAAACACTGCATTATAGTCTCTAAAAGGGTGAATTATGTGGTATGTGAATTACATCTCAATAATGATGTTATAAAAATACACATGTGCCTTGGATTCCATCTCTGTAAGTTGTGATTAATTAGTATTGATCATTTTTTAAGTTCCCCAGGGTTGTACAGCCAAAAACGGAGAACCATTGGATTCTGTACAATTTTTTAACATGATAAAATTTTTTGTATAATGATGAAACATAATTTCTGTAGAGTTTTTTGATAACTTTATAAATCAATGATGAAATTTGTGTAATCATGAAACACTAAGTCCCAGATATCTGCTCATCTATCTGCTCATCATTAGAGAAGCATATTTTTAAAATTATTGGGACCCAAGAGCATCATATTCCACCTCTCCCTTTGCCCCCTGCTGGAATCGGATTTCATTACAGTAGTAGCATGAGCTTCGGTCTTCTTTTGGTTGTTTAATTATTCCAGAATAGCACCTTAAAGCATCCCACTGGACTTTGGCCACACACTGGAATACTCTGAGTACACTGTAAAAGCACTGATGGATAGGTCCCACCATTAGAGATTTGGATTTGGTCCTGGGTATGGACTGGACATTTTTAAAAGCTCCCCAGTTGATTGTAATGTGTAGCAAGAGTTTAAAACTGTTAACTGGCTAGAATAGTGTCTGCTTACCCTCAGCAATATAATTATTTGAAATGTAATTAAAATGCAGGCAATTTATAAAGGACAATTGCTGGGTAAAATCAACAATAATTTTTTTAGGGTACCACATAATTCAATATTTTCTTAGAACTTAAAGTCATAAAACAAGTTGTTTAATGAAGGCAGTGTAGTGTAGTGAAGTAAAATAATGTTAAGTGACAAATGTTTCAGAACCCACAGTCACAAGGAATAAACATCACATTTGCAAGAGGACACACCTTCAGCGCTCACAGCTGAACGCACTGACCAGACTGACCCTCGGCGGAAGGAGTAATTCCTGTGGGAAGTGCTGGAGGTGCAGGAGGGACTGACAGACAGTCGTCGGGATGCCAGATTGGCGACTTCTTCTACTGGCAAAGAAAATGGGGAACATGAACTTTGGTTTTACAGCAACATGGGTTATCATCACAACTATAGTTGTACTTATATCACAAGTGTATTCTGCTCTCGGAGCATAATGCTTAAGTAATTTAGAATGTGTTTAGAAAAGGAAAAAAAATTACAGAAAGACAAAATCCCTCCCAAAGGTTCCACAAAAGCAGGGCAGAGAATCACTATTTTAGAATGCTTCCTAAGTCATTTTCTGATACCAGCCAACCAAGTGTATGCACTTCTGAAGGTTGAAGGTAGTTTAATAGGCTAGCCCCATTTTTAATGATGAAAAAAATCACTTGCATGCACTTTAATAAACACTCTAGATTCAGCTGTTTCCTGAATCACAATCACTGCTTGGTCCTTTCTCATTTTGGTTCATTCAGTGTGGCTAACATCCTTCTCTTTAAACAGGCCAACTGTAATCATTTAGAAAATGAAAACTCTCTTTCTTTGGATAGTGTCAGGTGGTGAGAGAGAGACAGAGAAAGCGTATCACCTCATCTCACATAAAATCATCAATGTTTATCACAAAGCAAGTCCTTTCCCTTTCCTGCGACTCAGCCCCCGAGAATCCCCCTGTGTAGAGGGCACCTTCTTCTTCTGGCTCGGAGCTGGGTGTGCAGGTGGGCTCGTAGCAAGCCTCCTGGGTGATGGGGATGGCGGTGATGAGGCTGGCTTCTCGACCAAGACGTTTCTTCTCTTCCTCCTGTTGCAAGTTCTTTAAGATGTGTTCTGCCCTTTGATGGGAGCGAGACACAGCCCGGGCTGAAAAGGATTTCTATGGAGACACGAAGGCAAGGTTATTTAATAGCAATTCTTCAATTAGCTCACAAGCAAAAAAGTGCTCCACTGAATTCCACCCATGGGCTCAGGGAATGTTCGCACACCCATCATCTGCTTTCCTGGAGATTTACTTGTTTTTCTACCAAGGTCCCAGGTTGGTACAACTAAACTACTCCTTTTTACCCAATCCAAGTAATTCTTCAAGAATGTTGGCAATTTCTGAAAACAAAAATCTTATTTTACTTTTAGGATTAGGGTGATATCAATGATTCACTCTTTAGCCATTAAAATTAAATAGCTGTAATGCTCTCTTTCCAATTTTTTGAATGGTTTTCAATGAAGGTCATTTATTTCATAAGGTTAATAAAAGAGCCAGTCAGAACCATGGAAAGGAGGAGGAATGAGATCTACCTCTCATATAAACCAATTACTTAAGTGATTTATTCCATTATTTAAAATCTCAAGGATCTACCACAGTATAAATACATAATATTTGTAGATAAATGCAGTGACACATGGTAAATACTTAACAATATTTACAGACACAAAGTTACTGATGGAAATTATGAAGAGTTTCGGTGTCATGGGTTGAATGTAAAATTTGACTCTGTTTACCAGTAGGAAAGGCATAACAGATAAGAATACAATAAAGGAGAAAACCTCACTCTGCAAAATGGCCATTCTGTTTGTGCCTGCATCATGACACTTATGCTGAGACCAGGTCCCAGAGCTGTGGGGAGCAGGGACGTGACCACTGGAATTCTTGGTTACCAATAAGAATGAATGTCTAGGTATAACAGTTACTCCATACCTTGTTGTTGCCAGTGCTCATACAGGGTTTTAGAGACAGATAAGAGGTGTCGGTCACTGTTCTATAGGGCTGCGGTCATAGAAGTCCCCTTTAAGCAGGATCTCAACCTAAGACCAACGGTTTCCCACAATGAATGGCATGACAGCAATTTAGGGCATTTGATGGGCCAAATGGCAAAGTATTTTCAGTCAGAGGTTAAGATAGTTTATTATGATAAGGTAAGTGAACGGCTGTGGAAAGACAAAGAACTGAATATAGAACCAGAGGATTTGGTATCAAATTCACTGTGAACTTTGAATAAAGAATGTGCTTGGCTCATGACAGTCACCTGCCTGGGGGAAAATCAAAGATCCTTCTGACAGTGGTTCAGATGATGAGGTGACTACACGTATGGGGCGAGAAAAGGGGTGCCTTTCTGTTTGGCATGAAAACCATCAGACGCAAAAGCACTGTATGCAGAAGAGTTAAAATAAAATATTTTTATAAGTAGAGTTAAAAAGAAAGTTCCCCAAGGAAACTACAAGGCCTAGAAAATATATGTGTGACATGCAAAATGTTTAACCTAACTCCACGTATTCAACTAACTTTTTAAAAAATCCTCCCGAGGATACATTTATTGATTTGAGAGGGGGGAGATGGACAGAGAGAGAGTGAGAGATGAGAACGAAACATTGACTGGTTGCCTCCTGTACGCGCCCTGACCACAAACCAAACCCACACCATCAGTCTGCGCCCTGACGGAGGTTCAAACCTCATGCACGGGATGAGGCTCCAATGAACCGAGCCACACGGTCCAGGGCTTAACTAACTTTTTAAAGAAGTGAGAATAAAAACAGCAAAATGGTGGGTTGGTTTTTTGCCTTTCGCCATTTAAAATGGCATTTAAACAAGAACACTAATTCAAATAAAGAGGGCACTTTTCTTTTCTATAGGATAAGGGTAAAATGGTAACCTTCCTGAGGATATTTTGTGAGATGTATCAAATATCTTTAATATTTATAAACCAACTGCCCTAAATCCTATGATTTTCTAATCATGAATTTGTGCAAAGAGATTTTTTTCTATTTTTACTTTATTTTGGATTTTTTCTACATTACTCCACTAATACAGAAAAATGCTACTCAACAGGCAAAAAAAGTCTTATTTTGAAGATTCACTTTTCAAAAGGCACATGTGCTTGGTTCTTGTTTACAAATAGACTATGTTCTGAACTTAAGTGTTCATAAAGTGTATTACATAGGGCAGTGATCTATTAGAATCCTCTAAGGTCTGAGGTCTCAAGAATGTTATTTATGAAGATGATACAGATGATTGACAAGATGAAGAACAGACTTAGGTCAGAATAAGCAAACTAGAGATGCCCACTTTTTCCTTATTCGTCTAGGATCAATATCATTAACTTTTGGGTAGCTTATGCATTATAGGTTTAAAATGTTTGCTTCATAATAAAAAGAGGCAAAAATGTCACCTTTGGCCAAGAAATCAATGCCTAATAGCTTTATAAGGTGACTGCTGCTTTGATTACAAAACGAAACCATGTTGCCTTGGAGACCTGCGAATGCTCATCCAGGTGTTGCTTCCTTCTCCTCTAGTCGTAGGAACAAAAGACCTTTTGTGGCTGTATTTTTGTGTTGTTATCATATTCTTATGACAAAAACGAATAAACTATCTAATACATTCACTGTTCTGCTCTCTTACAGGCAGACCATGAAGCCTGGCAGAAAGAAATTGCCTGCTACTCACAGACTGGTCTTCGTTGATGGGGTCCTGGACGCTCCCGCTGCACTGAGGGACCCAGGGTGGGTCGAACATCGGGACGGATGGCATTCCAAGCACTGGCGAGGGCAGCGTGAAGTTTATGCTGGGAGGCGGGATCTGTTAGTTGATATCAGAAGAGTGATGTGGGTACGATGGAGTCTGGAGTATAATCATGACAATCTGATAGAGCACAGGATGTTATAGGCCACAGGATGAACCTCTCTGGGCCTTGGTTGACTTGTAAATAAAATGAAAGGTTTGAACTAAATGATCCGAATTTTTGTTAATCATCCCATCCTCCAAAGAAACTTCTATCTGTGTATATATAGCAAAATGTCTGGATGATTACATACCACATTTTTAAGCGCTTACCTCTGGGGATAGTAGTGAGATCTAGAGGTTTATAGAGGCTTGACTTTCTTACTCTACGTTCTTCCATAGTTCGATTTTTTAACAATAAAAATTCATTCATTTATAAGTTAAGTTTACTTACAAGGGGAAGACTCAAAACCCAAAGTGCTTTATAAAAAATTGTATATTTGTTCTTCCATGTTCAAACTTCAGTCATCTTCAAAGTACTCTCTATTTGATACAATCTATCAAGATTTTTTTCCACTGCTCAAAATAGTTTTTGAACTTGTTGATTCTGATGCCTTTTAGCTCATTTGCCACTTTTAGTTTCACCTCTTCTACATTGGCAAAATGTTTCCCTTTGAGGACTTCTTTCATCCAGGGAAACAACAACAACAAATGGTCATCTGGGGTGAGATCAGGTGAATAGGGAGGGTGGGGCATGGGGGTTATGCCAATTTTGGTCAAAAACCACTGAACACTCAGTGCAGTCTGGGCAGGTGCGCTTATAAATCACCCATCAGGAACTGGGCAATTGCCTTGAAAGAGTCTTCAAAACAAAATTCGCTGAAGCTGAATGCAGCTTCTCACACTACCACCAGCTGGTACCCTGATACAGATGGATTCCTAGAACACCCACCTAATGGAGGAAGCTTGTCCTACAAGGGGACTGCCCTCCAGAAGCTAATTCCGCTTTGGGGGGTCCCCTTTTGTGTATAATTAGAGAAACAAACAAACAAAAAAAGCCTCTCTTGGGCCGTATACCGCAGACTTGAGGTTCAATAAATTTCAACAAGCCTTGGGTTGGTTTCGCTAATCTCATTCCCAAGTGGGAAGGATCCCTTACCTTAAAAATCTGCTGTGCTCCCTCCTCCATCCGGGGCCAGACCTGATAGCGAAACCTCCAGAGTGTGTGGAATTTGAGGACGGCATTCAGCCTCTGCACCGTCTCAGGATGGTGGAACTCGGACATGAGCATGTCAGACACGGCCTCGGGGACTTTCACGGCACACAGCAGGAACATGGCAGCTAGAGACAGTCAATAATTTATCAGCTACACATCTTTTCATTTTGCCTGGTTCCTGGGCCTGGAGAGAATGAGGAATTCCTCCTATTTCCTTAAACTGACTCCTGAGCTCATCAAACCAGGCCACCAGGATTGTTCCAGCCACTGGAAACCAAGCATCCCCATCCCATGTACCACCCACGATCTTCTAATCTCAGGGGCGAGGGCAGCAGCAGCATGACATTTCAAGAGAATAACTCATTCTATTCAACATTTCTTTTGGCTCACTGTGAAAAGTGAACGCCAGAGGAAGCAAACGAACAAAGGAAATTGCATTTTGAAATATCCTTCTTTAGGAAATGGCTATAGTCATCTCATCATAACCCTGGGACAATATATAAAAATGTGAGTTAAAAACTGCCTCAGTTACATCAGTTGTGTTAAAAATAAAATCCAATTTATAGACTTTATTAGAAACTTCTACCCTTCCTAGAGATAGAAGAAACTGAGAAGCTGAAAGAAATTTCATAAATCGTATTATTATTACTATTTTTTTAATTTCCAGAAAATACAAATGTCAATGAGAGAAAGGTTAGGTGCCATAAGTTATAAAGCTAATGAGTAATGAGATATATAAATATACCCTATGGCATAGATGAAGGAACCAGTGGCAATTATAAAAACATAATTTAAAATCTCCCTCGTTTTTTCCCCACAGTCTCAAAACATCATTTAAATTATCTCAGTTTTGTGTTGCGAGCTTTCAAAATTTTTTCGAGCACTTCTGTTCCTGGACTGGGTCAGAAATCAGTCAGAGTCAGACTGGGTCAGACTAAAAAACTGGACTGAGTCCAACTTAATCTGGACTGGGGCCAATGCGAGGTCTCAGGTGAATCAAATTTTGTGTTAAGACTGAAAAAGTAGGTAACCATACCAAAGATAATCCTGAAGTATAGTGGTCACAGTGGAGAGCTTTAATCATCCTATATAAGCTTATCCATTTATGAGGTATCCGAGAGGAAAAGTAGCCTCAGGGAGGAAACAAACGTTCCTCCTCTCCAGTTATTGGTGACCAGGCTGAGACACACAGGGACACCCACTCACTCTGGAGCCCAGACGGCATCCTGAGACGATGGGCAGACGTCGGCAAAAGACAGGAATGTTTATCAGAGTCAGCTCTCCCAGATCTCTGTCTGTGGCGCTGGCTGAGAGGGGAAGGTAAAATTTCACATTGTCCCTTCCTTTACAAACTCAGACTGGCAGGAAAAAACATTGATTATTGATCCTTTCTCTCCCAGAACAGCTACTGCCTCCTTCCTTTTTGTCTGTCTGTGTCCTGAGAATCTGGCTTGCCAACCATCAGGTTGGGGGTCCCCCAAATACAGCCAGACAGAAATGAGTTCTGCTCCACTGGAGGCTAGGTTTCTACTGTGGTCAGCTTTCAGGGGAATTGTGTCAGTCTGTCTTCTTTTGATTAACTTTGGGCAGATCTGGATCTTGAGATACTAGTATTTTTTACACATTCTTTGGGGCCTCTCTTGAATCCATGGGGCAGTTCAATACTGCCAGAAATGTTTTCTCTTTGTCCTGGCTGACACCTGACAAGATACACATACGAAAGGATTTAAACATATTTTTTAAAGTAACTCTACCTTCAGAAGTTGGCCAACTTGGAAGCTGATATGAAGGGCCTGATAAAATAATTTTTAGGCCTTCTTCCCTAAGCTAAAATGAAACTATATACCAGGGGGGTGGGCGGAAACATCCTGAAGCCACTGTGGAAGGCTTTACTAAAACATTCCAAAGAAACACAGCTCTAAATCTAGAATATAGGAATCTTTTGATTCCCATCTAAGTTGAAGATCTTCCTGTTATAAAAAAAACAAACTGAAGATAATGTATTTGGATGGATGAGTCAAAGTCCTGATATTCAAGTTGCAACCCAATTTTTTTAGGAATTAAAAACAACTGTACTTGTCTTAAAAATGGAATCTTTACAGGAACAGAAGTGTGGATCTAGAAACAATTCAAAGCCCACCTATCTTTTTTTTACCAATCCCCAAACCTCCAGCATCCAGCTAAAAAGGCTTGCAGATATTGTTAAAAATCTAGATTTGGGAAACTAAAGTCCTTCTTGAAGAAATTTACATCCTTTCTCTGTGCTTTTGAGATATAAATGTTCTACCTGGTTCTCTCTTGGAATCCAGAGCCATTCTTCAAATACAAATCCTGGGAGAACATTCTTATCAGCAAGAACGAAACTATTAAAATATGTGAATAAAAAATCTTCAAAGTCTTTTCTACGAATATTAGTAAAAGCTTTAGCCACCTGAGCAGGTAAATTTAACTTATTGTATGTACTAGAAACACAATTTGGATACAACCGTTCTTTTAAAAACTAGTGGTTTTTTCATTATGATACCCATCTCATGGATAAAATTTTAAAATGAAAACAGTAAGATCTCTGTGTCTTTCTGTATGTCATATATGTCTACATATAAATGTTATAGATGTATGGTATTTTTCTACCTTCAAATGGTATTGCCAAAATTAAGTCATCAAGATCTCAATTTAATTCGCTTAAAAACAAGCATTCACATAAATCAAGTACAACTTGGAAACATAGAAACTAACCCAAATGTCTTTCTAGTTCATGTGGTCTAGGTGACTCTTTGGTAAATAAATGCTAGTTTTGAGACAGCATAGGGTCTCGGGCCCAGGAATGAAAAATCAAGTTGCCCGGAAGCCAAATGGAGACCAGGCGGTCAGAAGGAACTAGGAATTAACTGATGGCAAAAATGTTATCACCCCTCCACGTCTTACTAAAAAAGGCGGAGGTAGGTGATTTTATCTTCTTTCTAACTTTCTGCTTGAACTACTGACCCTCATGGGCAGTTGATCAGGGTTTGACCCCTCTGCAACTTGACTTGAGGGTGGCGGTGATGAGCAGTGCACCATCTTGCCCTCACACCACAGGGGGAACAGAATGACCAGGCAACCCAGCTCGAACAGGAAGTCGCCCAACTCTCAGGCAGTCAGTTCCACAAGCCTGCCTCTCCCCAAATCCCACCTTCCTTTTGCTTTTTCAACACTCGATTTTTCTCTGTTCACGCACCTTGACTCTAGCAACAATCGCTGAATCTACTGCTAAGGCCACAGCTGCATGACAAAACTCCCTGAAGTTTCTTGCTAGGGAGGTTTTAGAATCATTTCGAGCTAGGTAACAGAATTGCTTAAGATTACTTATTGTCTGAACAAGAAGGAGTCTGTGCCATAGCACATGCCTCATGCTGTACCTGGATCAGCACCTCTGTATTGTAGCAAATCCAAGAAACTAACAAGCAAGTGAATTGGCTATTGTCCTTTGAGGCACATTCTTTGATTTATTTGATACCGGCTAGTTCGGTTCACGGGGGCCCCGGCTAAGGCATATACTGCGGTCTGTCAGTGTTCTCCTCCTCACAGTCATCACTGCAGTCTCCCCGGGGTGCTGCGTTCTCTCAGAGGTCTTACATGCACACTCACAGCCATCAGCAGTGCGTGAGAAGGGCTCGCTGTGCTCGGAGAAACAGCAACGAGGTGAAGAATGAGATGAACAGCAAGAACTATGCTTCCACCGATCTGACAACATAACCCGTGAGTTTCGCAATGAGGCAAGAGCAACTTAATTCTAGTGGTGGCTGAGAGTGGTGCTAGTACCAAATTTTTTATCAATCCCTCATGTATGAGAAGATGACGAAGAGGAAGAAATAGTTAAGTTAGCTAAACAAGGATGCCATTAGACTGATGTGGCTCCAGTGTCGTGGTGGTCTATGCAAGTGAACCAGAATCTATGCCTGGAAAGGCGTCAAGGTTATAAATCGGTACTCTAAGTACAACCAGTCACAAACAACCAACTAGGCTTTGAGCTGTAGTCAATTGACAGTTGTCTTACTTTGCCTCTGTCCCTTCTCTAGACAAGTCTCTCCCTGAGTTCCTGTTGGAGGGCTTCTCAACACTCCTGGTTTGCACTGCCCAAGTTAAATTGGTTTTTGCTCCATAAAGTCAAAAATTTTTTAGAAAAGGTTTCTTAGATAAAAATGAAAAGTGCAAGTGCAATCAATATTGTCCTTTATGTGTGAAGAAGGAAACATGTAATATATACATACATGCTTCCATACATATATATGTCTAGTGTACCCTACAAGGGTCCTGAAAAAACTTCAAAAGTTCTACCTCTGGGCAAAGGGACTGAGAGTCTTGGGGGAAAGAGTGATACTGTTAGCTTCATACAATTTTGTATTATTTGAATTTTCACCATATTTTGCGATTGAAATAAGTACATAAAACTAAAGAAATGTGTTCAGAAAGCAGGAAAAAAGGGAAGAATCCACATTTTTCATCAACCATTTACTAGCTATGTGTCTTTAGACAGGTCCCTTAAATTTCAACAAATCTGTTTTGACATTGTAATTTGGATACAGAACATGGCTTGCATAAGATTTAAGAACGTGAATGAGGGTGGTTCCTGGGAAATCAAACAAAAAGAAGAATGTCATCTTTTGTGAAATAAAGTGAAAATGCAGGTTCTGGAGAAACCCATTCTCTATGACTTGGTAACCCCCTGGGACAGCCCCGAGCTCCTGTGCAAACCGCACAGTGGGGTGAAGAGTGCGCATG
This sequence comes from Carollia perspicillata, assembly GCA_004027735.1. Taxonomy (NCBI): domain Eukaryota; kingdom Metazoa; phylum Chordata; class Mammalia; order Chiroptera; family Phyllostomidae; genus Carollia; species Carollia perspicillata. The sequence goes on along the minus strand of PVKM010009004.1, from coordinate 8,216 downwards.
GGAGCCGGGCCTGCCTCCCTCTAGTGCACAGCTCCTCCCAGAGTTCTAGCAATTGCTGTCCATCTGACCTAGCAGCGAGAGTGGGAGGGATACATCTCTCTCCTGTTTACACACCATGATGCGTGGCAGCAGGACCAGGGGCAAAGGTGGTCTTTCCTTACCCGCTGCCCCCGCCATGTGCTCATCCATGCTGAGCAGGAGCTCCCAGGCAGCTGGCTGGATGTCTCCGTACATCTCCTCCGTCAGAACTGGCGCTGCCTTGATCAGCAGAGATAAGGGGGCAGGCGACAGGCTCATCACCTGGGGGAGGACGGAAATCACCGCTTCAGACTTTTGCAGATACAGATTGTTCTACTTCCCTTGAAACGTAAGTGCCACTTCCTTTTTGGCTTCCCTTAAATGACCTTAAAATGCTTTCTAAAAGGGAGGATGTTTATTGGCACGGTGTATAATAAGCTTCCTATCTTATTAATTGGTGTGTAATAAGAAAAAAAATCATGCTAATGTTATGATGCTTTCACCATAAAAACTGCTTTTGCAAACGCCTAAGGAATAAGCTGTAGAATAAATACAGCTCTACGAGAAAAAAAGTCTCCCATAACATATCTGTGCTAAAAGTCCTGATGGACTTTCCGAGCATCCCATTTTCTTTCTTATTAGAGTTGATTTCCACTGAAAACTGTAAGTAGCCTCTAATTTTCAAAGGAATTCTATTAAGAAAGTTAGTTTTCTAACCCAGTGTGAATTTGGTTGGCATTTGCCTGTGAAATCCTATGATACCTTCTGGTTATTGCCCCAGATTAGCCCACGAAATTTATCCAGCAAGTCTAGGTCTTTAACTATCATTTTAAACACTTTCCAGAAAAATCATAAAAGTTCCCCCTCCGGGGATATGTATTATGATTTAGAGCTCAGGTTGCAATAACAATATATCAAAGTGTCAATGATGAGTAAGGAGGTAAGGGCACTGTTTTATTTAATCCGTGCAATAATTCTTTGAGATGGGTCTAGTGTTATAATCCCCATCCTCGTGGGGACTGTAGCTAAAATGAGAGAAATTACGTTAACTTGCGCAAGGACCAGGGTCAGAGCAGCAGACGTGGGATTCGGGCCCAGACTGTGTCATGTCAAGACCTGTGAGCACCACTGCCACATACTGGTGGGAGGTTAGCACCCCAGGTGTGGAGAGAGAGGGAAAAGGCACGGGTACAGCCAAGCTCCCCAAACCCCGTCTTAGTGGAAGCTGGCTGTCGAGCAAGGAGGGATATTTTCCTTGCACACTTGGTGGCACCCTTGCTCACCAGTTATAGGGACCATCATGCCAGCACCGTGCCAGCTGGCACTGTAACTCCCAAACACTAGCCAACAGACTATGTGGAGGCCCCTCCCTGTTACGGCCACTCGACTGTTTCTGCTCCGGTGTCCATACCTGCAGTCTGATGTACTTCAGCATTCCGGAGTCCTTTTTCCCCTCCAGGTTGGCATCTGAAACTCTCTTCTTCAGAGAAGGTGTCCTCAGGCATGACTTATCTGAGCACTGAAAAATACAGGAGATATGTCCTGAGGGGTGCCGTGCTCCCTCCAAGACCAACAGTGCTGTTTCCAAACCCTGCTTCTCCAAACCACCGTCTTCATGTAATGGGCAAGATGGCTTCAGACCTTTCTGTGGCTCCACACTCTTTGCAAATTAAAATCAGTTCATTGTGTAATAAAAAGAAAACTTTGGAGATATCGAACAACAAATTCTTTATCACCGAGGAACCTGGGAGCCAGAGAGGTGAGTTAACTTGACCAAGTTGCAAAGCTGGTTATTAGCAGAATAAGAAAAGGAACAAGGACCTCCTGACTTGCATTTCAGGGCTAATTTTATTTCACCGAGCTGTTAACACACACGCATCTTTTAAAAGGTTAATTCAGTTAAAATCCACTCCGCCTAACAGTCCCTTCACAGTGTTGGATGTTAGGAGTCAACCATTTGGTCACGCAAGAATGAACATACTTCAGGGAGGAGAGGTAGGAAGGAAAGATAAATGACTCATTGGGGAAGCGTGAATTCACAACATCTATCACCTGGACCCAAGTTGCACATGTAAATTGGCTTCTGTAAGAAAGCACACTTGTCCATAGGAGGCAGCAGTTCTTTCAAACTGGTCCCTTAGCCAGGGTCCGAGAATGGGCCGACTCATCCGTGGGAAGCATGAAGACGACTATGTCTTCTCCTGACTCCCGAAATGCCAAGGAATAGCGTGGACCGAGCAGCCGGGAGAATGATGGGTCCTAATGGTGTGGGGCCCTGGTTCATGTGTCCTGGGTCCAGGTTCCCCTATTTCTGTGCTGCAGGCGGGCTGTGCAAAGAGGGATCCATTCCTCCGCATGGAATAAACGCTCGTTTGTTTTTCCAGGGCCGTGTCAGTGAGACACTTTCTCCCTGGATGCCAAAGGGAAAAAATCCCTGAAACCCTTAAGAATTTTGAACAGTGCTTCACAGTGTTATAGATGCAGATATTTTGAAGAAAAAGGCAAATCTGAAAGTACATGCATGTTCCAAGAAAGTCTTTTAAAACTCTGACAAAAACAGCCAAGACAACACATCTATTATGTGACTGGTATAGAACAAACTTGTTAAATGAATCTACTTGGAAATGAATCGAAGAGTTTGCTGTGTTTTCTAAAAGTAAAATCTTGGAAGCACATACTTGGGAACACACATATGGGGAGAGAAAACCTGCATTTTTTTTCTGTGAATGAAAAACAATATACAGCACAAACATCACACCTATTTTTTATAATTTGAAAACTGTTCCAAAATTATATGTGAACATCATTTTCCATATAAACATAGGGGTTTAGCTGACTTTCTTTTTAAGAAGTCAAGTTATTTTAGAAGTGGCATCTCTCTTTTATCCTATTTATAAAACATTACATGCAAATTGCAGACTATCTAGAAAACACAGAAAAACTATGAAGATGAAAATAAAAATACCTAAAACCCCCGACCCAGCGATGGCCATCATCTGTTGCCTTTCATCACCTTCCCCTGTGTGCACTTTAACACCCCCGTGAGGACATGCTGTATGTGGTACACAGGTTGAAACAATTCATTTCACTGTGGTCTTATGATCAGTATTCCCCAGGGAATTACAATTAGCTTAAAATGCGTTTTTTGAATTTTGTAAATATTTCATCCTTTTCTCCTTTGGCTGGATATTTTGTCTTTCTTAGGGTTACTTATGCAAAAAAAATTATTTGATTAACTCATAGGAATTTTAACCAGAGAGATGCAAGAAAGTACTCAGCTTAGAAGAAAAGGAATGAATGTTGATGTTTGCCTATGGCTGTCTGGGAGATGGAGGGTTCTGTTTGATCCTGCCTACTGCAAACAAAAGGTGTAAGTCAAGCTTCTTGGATATCAAATATATAATATTCTGCAATGATTTCTTAGGAAGCATGGTGTGTTTGGGTGGCCTCGTGATACTTGGAGAGCTCTTTTTAGTGGAAGGGAAGGAAGTTGGAAGGGCTTTGTCACTGAGGTGATGGGCTAGTCACTCCTCCCGACTGACCTGCTCATGCTTGACAGACAGACAGGACGGGTCCACGTGTAGTGGACACTTGGGTTCGCCATGTGAAGGTCCTAAAGTCCCTCCGCTGCTGTGACCCCTAGCTCAGACAAACAAGGCTATTATCGGTTGCTTTTGCTTTGGTAACTTGGTGTAAAACTTGGTTAGAAAAGAACTAGGGACCGGAGGGAGTAGGAGGCTGATTCTGAAGGTAGCTAATGGTTATTGGTGATTCTTGGAAGAATTAAAAACTTTAGTGAGCTGCAAGGTATACCGAATGGGGGTTGGAATTATAGACCAAGCAGGGAAATATAAAGAAACCCGAGACCAGTAACCCAAGACCAAAGGCCAGAACTTACTACTAATAGAGGATACCACTTATTGTTGAGTTGGTCTATCAGAGGAAGCACAGCCCCAGGAGTTGTCGGGGATATTAGGAGGATGCTTGCTAGGGGTGGTGTAGAAACTGGAACTGCTGTCAGTCTCTTCTCTACACATGTCATAGAAATACACGTCCTACCTGACTCCCTGGTCTTCTCTCCTCATCCTGACCACCCTGGATTAAATTTACAATGCAAAACCCATCCTCTGAGTGTCAGGGATTTATCACTTGATATGTTTGGATCAAAAAGAGAGGAACTGGGCCCACCAAATTCCCATCCTAGGAGATTAAGGGACACTGAGTCTGATTCATTTTGTGATGGCGGCTGGGGTGAGAAGAAATGATTGGGATTTCCAGTTGAAGTACATGATGAAAAAAAGCAGAAGGAGCCGGTTAGGGGTCAGAGATGAGTGGACAGGTGGAGACGATGCAGAAAGAAGCAGAGATGAGAGACCACATCTGTCCTGAGAGGTGCAGCAGCTTCGTTTCTCATTCCTTGGGGCTTGGCTCTGTTTACCGCCTGTCCCTGGTTCTATGAGATTCTGACAGATCCTTTGAAGGAACTTTCTGATCACCTGACTACATTTCAGTGGGTTTCTGTTCCTTACGACAAAAAATTACTAAGTAGAAAGGCATGAAAATTATTTTAAGTAAACAATTGTATTTACCTATTTAGTAATTCAAGTAACTGATTTATTGAGTTAAGCACATGCTGGGAACTGAGCTGAGTTCGGGAGACGTGCTGAGGGGCAGAGCACCCACCACCTCGCCCTCCCGGCGAGTGTGTCTACTCGGGGAGACCGAAGTCTGCCCTCCTTGCCTCTTACCTCTTTAGGCTGAAAGTAACAAAATAATGTTTATCTATTCCTTTTTTTCATCAGCAAGCTCTAATTGAACACTTAACCACATTTTGCTGTGTATAATGCACATTTTTTTGCCCAACCTTTTAAGGGAAAAATAAGCATGCACATTATATACATGGGTGGTACTAATTCTGTATCTACATAAATGTTTTTAATTCTTTTATTTATGCTTATGTGTTAAAAGTGTAACTCTGGAAAGCAATGAACAATATCCATGTGCAAAATAATACCCTGGAACATGATAATCAGTTTTATTTCTAAATATATATAAATAAAAAAACTGAATTAAAAATTAATACAAAGTTTTTTCCCAGAAAGTTTGGACCAAAAACATGGGTGCGCTTTATACACAGCAAAATAAGGTAATCCATTTAGAATGTAGCATTACAGAAGGTACAGATATGTACTAAAAATCAAAGGATTCTTTGGGGAACTTAATCTACGTACACTGGTAGTGTGCAGAAACCCTTCAAGTTTGGATGTGCACCAACATGCAGAACGTTCCGTGAGTCTCCGAGCACTGAAATGCTGCCGAGCAGACTGATGAGAGTGAGATGGGCTAACAACACGTACCAGCTGCCACGTACATGTTCCACCATAAAACCAATTAACAAGGAAAGAGGAACCAACCACCAATTGCTCATAAGGCTTGATTTTATTCAGAACCTCTACTTTCATCCGTTTCTTGCGCACTCTGCTTTCATGCGGGCTCCGGGAGTGCGGGCATTGTTCATTTTCGTGACAGATTCAAAACAGGCCCATGGAAACATCACGAGAGGGGGAAAAACAGAGCTGGAACAGGAGGCCAGCATTTTGGAAATAAAATGCTTGTCACAGAAGACTCACTACATCTTTCCGTTCTCCGATGGTATGGCTAACTTAAATGAGTTAAGATTAGAAGACAATCCCTTCTGCTTTACTTTCTCTTTTCCTTCCAGAAACGTAAGCAATGCAGAAGGTTGGTAAACCTTTCCTGCTGATTCAGGCCAGTGTCCTGGCTGGCCCAGAGGTGGAGGATATGCATGAAACATCCAGAGCTATACAGCCCACTCGTTAGATACCACACAGGGCACAAAACGTATAAGGCTGCCTCAGCTCTCAAGAAGTTTATAATTAAGGCAGAGGAGAAATAGGGATGTCAGTAGTCCCGTTCTTCAGACAGAGTGATTTTAAAACCTCTTAGTGCTTGCCACTGACCCACAGGATAAAGAACGAAAAGACTTCCCATGGCCCAGGCGTCCTGCGAGGCCCAGTGTCCATCCATCTGTGCAGCCTCGTCATGCACCACAGCCCTTTGTGTTCCCACCGAGGTTCCTCCCACTCATTTCTTCTCTGTGGTTGGAAAACGATGTATCCAATTAACATCAGTGCATCCACTGTCAAAGCTCATCTGTCACTTCATTGGACAGGCTGTCTCGGTACCTCTGACAAGTTCAAAGCCTTGTTCATAAGCTTTCTCAGCATACTATGTCTCTCCTTCATTGTGCTTTTTGCTGTTGCAATTTTACATCAGCTTAGAACACTTATTTGCTTGAGGTCCATCTCTCTAACTGAACTACACTGTGTGCATCCCATGAGGTCAAAGACTGTATCTCTTCTACTTGTTATTATACCCAACACATAGTATGAACTTGGCATGGTCCCCCAGTTCTTTAAAAATCTGTTTAACAGAGGGATGGATGGGTGGATTAACGAATGACTGAATGAAGAACCCAAAAAGCATAAGTAAATGCCTGTGTCATTTAAAGGAAGAGGGAGGGAAGAAAAATAATATTACTTGTCCACCTGCAGGGTGTCCTGTGGTTAACACAGGACTAAACTAAATGATCACATCCCAGAAGGTGAATTAGCTTAAATAAGATGCATGAGATACTATTTTCCCTTAAAATCTCTTGTATTATCCAGAATTTCTTCAAAGAACCTATGTTACTTTCGTAATAAAAAGGTTGTAATAAAAAAAAAGCCCTTTGCAAGGGCTACACTAAGAACTGCTACACAACGCAACCACGAAACTTCTGTTCTGGCTCATATTCTCTAGTTGTTTGATTTGCATGTTATCGTCATCCCCTCAACGCACCAAACCTGACTTGTGAAAGATCCTCTGCTCCAACTTTTTATTTTCTATGTCTCCTAGAATATCTGGCCGAGTACTGTGCCAACAGCAGGTGCATGGTGAATGCTCATTGAAATGAATAGGTATTCTATAAAAATCTGTTTGCAAAACAACTTGGGAGAAGCAGCTGCAGGGGCAGCCTGCAGCATCAGTCGGCAGGCTTGGCCAGCAGGCCTCTTCAGGGGCAGGTGGGTGACCCAGGCCTGCCCTGGCAGGAACGGGGCAGTCGTTGCTGCCTACTGACTTCATCTTCTGCCAGGTCAGCTGTCGGGAAAGTGCTGTCGAATGCTTTGAAGAGGCAACAGTTTCTTGAAGGAGTTTCTAGGTCTGATTTGACCTACATTACTTTGTTATTTATTTATCTTTGAATACTTGGGCCATTTATTACTTATTTCTTAATGCATAATTGTATCAGTTTCCTATTGTTGCTGTAACAAATGACCACAACCTTCATGTCTTAAAACAACACGAATTGACTCTCTTACAGTTCTGAAGGTCAGAAGTCTACAGTGGACTGGCAGGGCTGTGTTCCTTCTGGAGGCTTTTGGGAATCAACCATTTCTTTATCTTTTGCAGCTTCTAGGAGGCTGCCAACATTGCTTGGCTCATGGCCATGCCCCCTCTGACCTCCGAGTCTGTTGTTACATCTCACTCTCTGCCTCTCCTGCTTCCTTTTATCACTGATAAGAAAGAACCTTTGTGATTTACATTGGGCCCGCCTGGATAATTCAGGATACTCTTCCCATTATGCAATTCTTTATTCACATAGTCAAAACTCTTTCTGTCACATGAAGTAACATAGTCACAGGTTCCAGAAATTAAAACGCAGACATCTTGAGGGGATTAGTCTGCCTATCAGAATAACCTCCTCATCGTCACCATGCCACGAGTTTGGATTTATTCATGGAAATAAGACATAACCTGGGAAAAGATCCCATGTGTTCATGGACATGAAGGGAAAGCACCTGTTTTTCTTGCACTCGTCATCTCCCTTTGCTCAGAATCACAGAAAACTATAGCCTATGATACAACTGCAGTTTTTATTTCCAGATAAGAGGTTCTTAGGACATCATTCCCCCTAAAACTGGCACATTGTCTATTGATCACTCACTCACCTCCTTCTGTTTCTTGCCCCGGAGAGCCGCGTTGCTGACGTTGTTGCTCTCCCGGAGGGAGTCCACTGTGTCTCCATAGAGCAGCTTGATGGCCCGGACCAGCCGGGCACAGGAGCGGCTGTGGTGCAGGTAGCAGTGTGGGTGGCAGTAGTCAATGTGGGTGCAGATGAAGCTTTGCTGATTGCA
>PVKM010009003.1:0-37813 GCA_004027735.1 Carollia perspicillata | reverse complement strand
TTCCCTAGTCCTTTAAAACTGACTAAACAATTCTGCTAAAAGAGGCTTGTTGGCGGCAGAGCTTTTGGGAGCTGTGGAACCCTGGGGTTTATTTCCCATCCTGCTGCCTTGTGAAGAAGAAGTGTGTTTTCATTTCCTTCTTGCCTTTTGAAGAATGAACATTTGTTATTTTGACTTACATCTGTGTAATAAAATCATAGCTCTACAATTAGATACATCTTTGCTGGACTAGATCTACATAAAATAAGAGCAGATCCATATAAAGAAAAATAGAGAATAGTTCCATATAAATATGACGAGGGGAATTTATTTGATACTAGTACTTATTTTTACAATCCACTACATAAAAGGATCCTAAAATAATTTTATATTTCCTATTCTTTTTGCATTATTTTCCTATACAAATAGATGAGTACAACTAAAACTAAGTCTATGCCTATAAACATAGAAAAATACACTTACATGCTCTTTTAGACAAATGAGGTATTATTTTAAGTAATGTCATAATTACTTTCCAGTGAACTCTTGCTATCTTTTCATATGCTAGTAGGCCAATTTTGATACCAAAACAATTAAAACTCTAGGAATACATTACACCAACAATTCCAAATGTGCAGCCTGCCTGCATACTTACTGGCTTATGTTGTATACTGCTAGCATTTATAATCAACACTTGGTATTGCAAAGTAAAAATGAATGAAATATTTTAAATGACTTTAAGACAGTGTTCATCAATGAGAAAGAGGAGGGAACAGAATGATTGAGATCAGATGAACTATGTAGACATTTCATTTTTTAAAACTAAACAAATAGATAATGTTTTCTTTTTGTATATTTAACATTCAAAAAATAAAAATACTATGTAAAGTTTGATGAAGAATTTCACTAATAATGGGCCCTGACTGGTGTGTCTCAGTAGATTGAGTGCTGGCCTGCGAATCAAAAGGTCACTGGTTCGATTCCCAGTCAGGACACATTCCTGGGTTGCAGGCCAAATTTCCAGTGGGGACATTCAGAGGCAACCACACATTGATATTTCTCTCCCTCTCTTTCTTCCTCTCTCCCTCCTTTCTCTCTCTAAAAAATAAATAAATCAAATCTTCAAAAAAATAATTTGATTAATAATGGGCTTCCACCTAATTATTGAAGATGATTAATCTGTGCTTTGAAAAATATTACCTTTTTAGTATAATTCATTTACTAATCTAATACATTAATACAAATACAAATTTACATGTTTCAAGGATTGTTTTTTATTGTTGTTCAATTAAAGTTGTCCCCTTTTTTTCCCCCATTACTCTCCCCTGCCTTACATAACCCCTTCTCCCACATTCAATCCTCCCCCACCATTGCCTTTATTCATGGGTCCTTTATATATGTTCCTTGAAGACCCTTTCCCTTCTTTCCCAGGTTACCCCTCCCCTCTCCCCTCTGGTTATTGTCAGTTTGTTCTTTATTTCTATATCTCTGGTTCTATTTTTCTCATTTGTTTGTTTTGTTGATTAGATTCCACTTATAGGTGAGATCATATGGTATTTGTCTTTAACCACCTGGCTTATTTCACTTAGCATAATGCTCTCCACTTCCTTACATGCTATTGCATAGGGTAGGAGCTCCTTCTTTCTTTCTGCTGCATAGAATCCCATTGTGTAAATGTACAACAGCTTTTTGATCCACTCATTTACCATTGGGCACTTAGGCTGTTTCCAGCACTTGGCTATGGTAAATTGCAATGCTATGGACATTGGGTTGCATAGGTTCTTTTGAACTGGTGTTTCAGGATTCTTAGGGCACATTCCCAACGGGGGAATTGCTGGATCAAAAGGCAGTTCCATTTTTGTTTTTTTTGAGGAAATTCCATACTATTTTCCACAGTGGCTGTACCAGTCTGCATTCCTACCAACAGTGCACTAGGGTTCTCTTTTCTCCACAACCTCACCAGCACCTGCTGTTTGTTAAGTTTTTCATTATAGCCATTCCAACCAATATGTCCTCTAGAGCAAGAGACATAAAAGAAAGAATAAACAAATGGGACTTCATCAAATTAAAAAGCTTCTGCACTGCAAAAGAAAACATCAGCAAAATGGAAAGGGAATCAACCTTATGGGAAAATATATTTGCCAATGATACCTCAGACAAGTGTTTTTCTCCAAAATACATAAAGAACTCACATGACTCCACACCAGGAAAATAAAAAATCCAGTTAAAAAAATAAGCAAAGGCCCCCAGCAGATACTTACTTCTCCAAGGAGGACACACACAGGACCCAGAGATGTATGAAAGGATGCTCAGCATCACTAGCCATCAGAGAGATGCAAAATCAAGGGTTTTGTCCTGTAATTTAAACTTCTAGAATTCATCTTTAAGTGTGAATATGTATACACATATATATTATTTGTTCAGAAAGTTATCAACGAATTTTAAATGAGTTCCCTTTGTGTACATTCTCCTGATCTAAGGCTTGAGGATATGGGAACCTAAACAGAAAAGAGTGTATGAAGAAATGTAAAATGTTAAAAAAATGTTGTTTTATGTCAAGCAAATTATCCAGAAATGATACTGAGAGCTATTTCTATATTTAGTATATGACCAAAAATGTCCTGGTCAAACTATTTTAATGCAATCTGTACATAATTAATTACTTGCTATCAAATAGATGTTGACAACATACCTTTTTGTATCATATAATAACATCTTAAATTTCAGTTTTCTAAAAAATAATATTCAATAACCACATTCAAGGTAATATTATTCTTTGCTGTAAGTGGAAACACAATGGGTTACACAGAAATATATTGGCCTCCATAGAAATACTTTCATAACTATGTTTTTAAACAAGGCTTTCAACTTGTGTTTGAACTAGAGACTTGGAGAGTGCCAGTGTGCATTACAAATTTGCTGTTTTATTTTATTCAGCCCTAATGATTTTCATTATATCCTTAGTTGATAGAATCCATTTCCAAAACCAATAATCTCTTGAAATCCACTGAGCCACAAATTACCCATTAGAGAAAATTTTCAAAGATCATTACCTTTACCATAGAATTTTGCTTTTCATCTCCTGCCTACTCACTTGTAATGCTCCGCACAAGGGGAGGGGAGATTATGTAGTTACAGACAATGGTTTCAATATAATACAGACCAATGACTTGTTTACCATTAGAATCACTGCATTTTATTAAAAGTTAATATTTCCATGTGTTTAATCTTATTTCATATTTGAACATCCAATGCATTATCCTTAAAATAAAAAATGGGCTCTTAATTACACTCTTGTGATAGTTTCTGAGGTATTGTATAACTTCATTATAATTATGGGAGGGGGCAGATGTGTATGAATATTTGAACTTCCTTTAGTGGAGAACAGTAATAGTAAGATAATTATTTAACATAACTTAGGACATTTCAAATATAAGGACATGGTTTTACAAGTATAAAGTTTTTGTATTTGTAGTAAAATAAATGTCTCATTTGTTAAGAAATCATGTCTATTGATGTGACTCATTAAGAGGAAAACAAAAATTCCCACTTAACATGAGCTTAATCATTTTGAATTAAATTGATGTTGCCCTCAAAAATCTCTTTCTTGCCCTGTCTGGTGTAGCCCAGTGGATTGAGCATGGGCCTACAAACCAAAAGGCTGTCGGTTTGATTCCTAGTCAGGGCACATGCCTGGGTTGCGGGCCAGGTTCCCCAGTAGGGGGCACTCAAAAGGCAATCATACATTGATGTTGCTGTCCCTCTCTTTCTCCTTCCCTTCCTCTTTCTCTAAAAATAAATAATAAAATCTTTTAAAAAAGAACTTAGCTAAAGAGATATTTTCCAAAGTATATTTTAGGAAATTTGGTTTGAATATTGATGGTATTATTTAAGAGCCTTGTGACCCTGGGAAAATTATTTAGCTTCTCTCTTTCTCCATTTTCTTGCTTATAGGACAGAAAATGTGATCTTTTTCACGAAGCTCTGAGCATAATGGTACCTGGCACATAGACATTGTAATGGATGTTCAATTTTTTACTTTTTGACTGACCAATCCTACATTTTATGTTTTGGACATTTTATATGTAATAATTGTTCTCTGACCACAAACACTTCTCTAGCACTGTGATTGACAGTGCTATCTGCCTACTTCTCGTCTCTCTGTCACATAAGACACAAGCATGTGGCCCAGGCACCAGCAATTGGAGGCATCACGCCACTGTGGGCTCAGGAGCTGCTGGCAGATAAAGGTCAGAAACCAGGAGTGCTGTTTTTCAAGAGTTGGTGGAAAAAGCTGGAGCAAAAGAGCAGATCCATTACCAAAAAGAGTTTGGGATATTGTGATGGGAATATCTGGTGCTAGGCAATGTATATCAGTATGTTCATACTGGTCATTAAAATAAGGTTTAGGGCCCTTTTCTTTACTGTTTAGCACCTGGCCGAGTTCCCAGCTTTTCTAATGATTCTGTGAAGTGCTCGATATCCTCTTAATAAACTCCCGTTCTGCTTAACCCAGTAAGACCTACTTGAATGCTTACAAATAAGAACACCTTCCAATGCAGAAACTGGTCACTGAATGTTAACTACTCTTTTCTTATAAAATGGAGCAAATAGTTTGTGGGATTTATTCAGTGGACACACAAAGTCTTTCGTTTATAAAGGATCGGGCTGACTACAAGGCCCTAACTTTATATCTAGCCAAATTCTTGTGATTCTGTGATATCATATGACTGATAGATTTTGAATGTTGATGTTTGCATAGACGAGCATGCAAATATATGTGTGTGTGTATATATGTATGTATATATATATAATATATATATTTAGATTCTAATCATACCTAAAGTGCAAGATTTATTGTGTCTAATCTATATAAAAGGTAAATAAAGAGAACAATATATCTTCATACAAACACAAGAGGAAGCAGAAGAAACTTATGTCTGAGCTTTGAGAAATAAATGTGACACACAAAAGTTCAGTAATGAGTGTTAATGATATCTTGTACTTTGCAGCTATAATTTCACTCAAAATAGATAGTTACATTTAAAACATTCAAGAAATGATTATTTTAATTATTTTATGTCATGCTTACTTACATTAGATAAAACAGACTGTCTTCATGCCATTTTCCTACACAGTCCTTGTGCTAATTAATCCAGCCATACAAAGCCATAAAATGAACACTAAAAAAACATAAAAAATAATTGACCTCCCAAAGGCAACTTTCTTGGCTTTTCCTGGTAGTATATTGATCCATTAAAGTACTTGCCATTACTCGTATTCATTAAAGTAAGAAAAAAATCTATTTTGTCATCAAAAAACCAAACAAACTTTTTATCCTCTTACTGGTTCCATGGTGACATTTTTAAAAATTAGACCGATGTTGACTATCCTTCAGGCTGTTCAGAGAATGAAGCAGACAGATCCACGTGCAGTGAAGTCAAGCAGTCCTGGCACAACTGCGTGAAGTGGCCTATGGAGCTATGGATTCAGAATGTACAACATACTCAGAGTTTGAGTGAATATGAATTATATGTGACTGCCAGACTGCTAGAGGTCACAACTAATTGCAGCAGTTGTAAAAAATGTTAAAAGGTGTTTTATATATTTTTGACTAATAGAACTTTTATTTTAGTGACAATATTTGTCAAGTGTCATGGTACAGAAAATTTGTAAAAATATACATGTAGTAAAATGACTCACATAGGCTTAATATATTATTGTCCTTATTACATAAAGAGTAGTGACTAAAAAAGAAAAGCACTAATATAGCAGTTGACAAATATTCAAAGAACTTAAATGAAGAAATACAAATTGCTAATATTCAAAATATGTTTAAATGTACAAGCAATAAAATATATATGCAGCCCTGGCTGGCGTGGCTCAGTGGGTTGAGTGCTGACCTGAAAATCAAAGGGTTGCCGGTTTGATTCCCAGTCAGGACACATGCCTGGGTTGCCGGGCCAGGTCCCCAGTCAGGGGCACATGTGAGGCAACCACACATTGATGTTTCCCTCCCTTCCCCTCTCTAATAATAAATACATAAAATCTTTAAAAAAACATATATGCATAGTTAAATTATAACATATTGTTTTTCCACATATGTAAAATTGGCAGACATTAGAGAAAAATCAAATAAATATTTAGTGCTGGAAAGCTGCAGTGACAGAATGAGTCTCACACACTGCTAGGTAAGACATAGAACTTCTGGCTAGAAAGTAAGCCCCAGAAGCCCTTAGTAATATATTAACTTTGACAAAGTGATTCTACTTTAAGAGTATATCCTAGATGAATAATAAAAAAATTGGCCTCATATTTGGGTTATTGTCTTTTTTAAGCAAAGAATTATTAGAGTAGGAAAATTATAGCAATTTAGTTTTAAATGAATAAGGCAGACTATAAAAATCTCATATAGTAAGATCAAATTGTTCGTGTATATGTGTATACATACACATTAATTCCCACTTGTTAAGCTATGCAAATAGTTGTTATACTGTATTCTTTACGGAATAATGACAAGAAAACAAAAGTATGTTTATGTTAAGTACAGAGGCAGCCACCACAGCCATCATCAGCCTATCTACACAGTGCGTGTTAGCAACCAGGACACTTTTTAAAACATAGGTTCCAATCTCAGGTGGTTGACTTTGCAGATGTGGAATTTGCAGATACAGAAGGCTGACTGTATTATCAAATCAACCATGTGAAGATTAAACATTTAACCGAAGTATTGTTGCTTGTTCTAACTACATTTTATCTGTCCCTCTATTTTCTCCCATCACCAGCCTCGGCCTTTCTCAGGCTGAAGAAGTTGACCTGTGTTGTTTCATCAGCAGGGCACCACTGCGTTTCAGGCAGGTTCACACAATGGGGGTCTTATTAGGAGATTGTAGGAAGGAAGGGGATGAGGTTACAGTACTTATTTCTCTGGCTACTTTTTTATCACATTGCTTTGGGCTTCTGACTTCAGTTCTTGACCAAATTAACATTAATGTCAAGACTACTGATGCTACACAGTGCTCTTTCCTTCTGACTTCTGTGACATATTTCTGATAGGTTATGATATCTGGCTCCTGGGACTAGGGACGGTAAGAGTTTGCTACTTTAAACCCCAAGTTACTGCCGTATCCCTGTGGTTTCCCTAAAACTACACCTTTATAAACATAAAAATTATAATTAAACTCTCTCACATTATTCAATTTTGAATGTGCCACTCTTTTCCTGTTGGCCTTGATAGGATATGCATCTAAATTTACAAATAGCTTATAATATATTCATCATTTTGAATTACTTTCTCTTCTTTTTCTATATTTAGTTGAATCTTATGTAAGCATGTCTTCCTTTATCATCTTAAATTATTTTTGTAGGCTTTCAATTTTTCTCATACAATTTTATACACATTTAAATAATATATAGTGATATAACTTTTTCTTTTGTCACATCTTTTTATCTACTTAGAGCCATGTCATTTTTTTATGCTTATACATTAAGGGCAAAGCCTTACTAAATTACGTTTCTGTAGTGATAACTAGCACTGTGCCTTCTAGATAATGCTGAATTTGAGCAACATTGATCTTCAAGGACATGGGCTCCCTCCCCTTCAGTGTGTTCTGCACAGTTGCTATGGTTGCCACTTTTTTTGCGAGTTCTGTCTATATTGCATCTCTGGGGCTATATGAGTTCTGTTTAGAAAACTCTCTTGTCTCTGTCCCAGAAATGGAAGAGTTTTTATGGCTTTCTCTGTCGTGTGAAACAAAAAAAAGAGTCCAATTTATACAAAATTTAGAAAAAATCTCCCAACAGCGAAAACTCTCTGAAATAAGAAGTAACTAGAAATGATTGCTTAAACATTTCAAGCTCTCCTTATGTGAGGGATAAAGATGCATGTTCTTTGATACATGAGGTCCCTTCAGGCAACCACAAATATAATGTATATTTTTATTTTTTGTTTTAGAGTTCAATTATGCACAATAGAAATTACATAGTGCATTAATAAGTCTCTAATTATAACCCTAAACTATTATTTAATTTGATTAGTATATCCAATATCTTATTGTTTGGGAAATCTTTGACTCTGTTAATCAGCACATATATATTGAACACCTAAAAATGTTAAGCATATATTTACTCAACAAAAACATTTATTCGGCCTTATAAGGAGATTTCCAAAGCCTTGAATATATTCATTCAATATGCAAACATGTATTTATAAAGGCGCTAAAAGACAAAGAAAGCAGTTCTTTACAACTTCTTATCGCTAATGATTTCAGTGTATTATTATTGTTCATGAATCTATTTTGTTTATGTTATCTATGTTCCCCTTGATACAATTATTATGGGCAAGTTCCTATTGTAATTTCATTTGTATCAGAAATTCTTGTTGCAGTTTCTGTCCCTATCTATGACTTAGTTCTTTATCTTCTTTCTTAAATGCTCTGGCAGTTCTAATCTGCACCAGGGTATGAAATGTGCTCTCACTGTCCTTCCTCAAGCCAGAGAGGGTGATGCCTAAAGATATATTTCTTAAACTAACATGTGTAAAAATATAAATCTTAGACATTGCTTGAAATTTTAGTATTTTAAGAGTCTTATACATAAGAGAACCCTTAAAAGGTAAATACTTTTAGTATTCCTCCTCCTGCTTATCTGAAAGTAAAAAACAAAAAATATATATTTTTCTTTAAATTGTATTTCTTTTTTATATTGTTTGCTTTGTTTTTTGGAAGAAAGGTCAGAAGTCAGATTAAATCTTTATCTTTTATTTATGCCACATTATCAACATACACCAGGAAAAACCCTTAGAATTATTCATTTACTTGTTTGTCAATGAACAGAATGAGAGGACATTAGATATTTTATTTTAAAAATAGACATTAAAGCTGGAATATTGAAAGCAAATAAATACTAGTAAGATGCGGGGACTGCTACGTGCCTCCTGCTCTGGGCTGTCTGCACGTTCAGCTGGAAACTGGAAGGATGGGCTCCCAACCATCTCTGATCCAAGCACTGAGAGTAGCTTGGGGTGGAAACTTGATTGTCTTGGTGGTTGACTGTCTGCCCTGGATAAGTGTAGTTGGACCATCTCCAGCTCGGGCCCCAGCATCTTCCAGCAGCTTACTTGAGAGGGAACCCAAGAGCCAGGGGGCTGCCTGTTGAATGTTGTGGGGCAGGTCCCCAGGTGCCTGTGAGGGTCTGCATGCAGCCTCTGCATAGCCCTGTGTCCGAGGGAGCTTGACATTAAATAGGAAATTAAAAATATGCGATCACATGGCATATTAAAAACATGCCATGACAGGTAGACAGAAAGACTGTGGATGAAAATATTTTTTATGGTTAGTACCTCTAATAGCACTTTTTATTTCTTCTTTTGGAGCAAAGGTCTTGCATTGAAATCATGCAGTATGGTTGACTATTACTGGTTTATATTTCCACTGACTTCAGAGGAAAGGATATATGAGTTTTATTCATTTTCTTTTTTATATTCTTACTGTTTTGTTTGCTTATTTTTTTTGCTTAATGTTTGATCTGTTTCAGTTCTGTTACCAAATATATGTCACATAGCAGAGAATGAGAAA
The DNA here is from genome assembly GCA_004027735.1 of Carollia perspicillata. NCBI lineage: Eukaryota > Metazoa > Chordata > Mammalia > Chiroptera > Phyllostomidae > Carollia > Carollia perspicillata. The sequence goes on along the minus strand of PVKM010009003.1, from coordinate 28,259 downwards.
CTATAAGCATGTTAAATCATTCCCATATGGGTGCTTACAGAGGGGATTCTCCATCACCCTTAAAAACTAAGGTGGCCAAAATGCCAAAGTTCTCAGTGCTGAGAGGAGAAATGTAAGTGATTACCAGGAGGAAATAAATTGCACATGTCAAGAAAGTCTAGTCAAGTATTCCCAGTGGGTGTCTCTGAAGAACTCACAAATAAGCTCCAAAAAAGCTGCTTGTTTTTATTATCTGTCAAGCTAAAAGCGTGTCTGTTTCCTTGGCAATTATCAAGACCGGAAGTAACAAAACCTAATTACACTGATGCAAGGAGGAGAGGGCCTTTTCGTGTCTTACCTCTTCTGCTTTACCACTTGCATTCATGTCTAGAGTCACCAGGAACAGCCTGCTTAATGAAAAAAATGGAAGTGGAAGAGCCAGACAGGTGAAGAGAGAAGTGAGTGGCCCAGTTACCTTCCTTCCAAAAGACTGTGCATTGGGCTGGATCTGGATAAGGCCAGGAGATGTCCTGAAGCTTGGAGTCTGGTCAGTATTGCCATGTATATTGACTACATGGCAATAGTATTGTAACTGATAATGAGGAGAAGACCTTTTATTACTGAGAGGGGTTGAAAGCATTATTAGATTTGACCTAGATTTTATTATAGTGGGAAGGAAGTGTTTGAAGTCACATTGATTAAGGCAATCATAATAAAGGTAAAACAGTGTGCTATGATCCTATTTTAACCCATTATGACATGCTTATATGGACTTATCAATTATCTCTGGTACATTGGAAGCAAAAGCTTTTTTGAAGCAATGTAAATTCGGGTAAATAATGGATATTACTTGAATTTCAGCAGTTGACTTCTAATCCTCATAAGATTATTTATAAGTGACCCTAAGTAACATATGCAGAGTAATTAATGTCTGTGAATTCCGCAATATAAACATAATTTTTATAACATGCTAAATAATAAATTGCTATTTTTAAGCTTCTGAAACACTTGCTATCAATATTGATTTATAACTTTTACTTTATGTGTATAAAATAATTCATTTATCATTTATCCAGAGTGATTTAAAAATTTGTCTAGCTGTGTCTGGGCCATCTCCCCCATGAGAACTTACTCTAAGGAGATGCAAACAGTATAGCATTTTTTTCCTATGCTCAGGATCTTTGGCCCCACTTAAAAAATTTCCAAAAATGTACCTTGCTATGAATCCCACTGACATTGGCACTTTCTACATGCTTCTCAGAGTCCATAAATACATCTCTGAATAGGATTTTAGGAATAATTATTCCCCCTGAATAAATATACCCTGGAGCTGTTTAAAGAGCTAAATATTTTGGGCAAAGAGTTTTGCAGGAAAAGTGTATATTCACAACCTGTATGCTGACCTGCAAGGGATTTGTTTATTTCTCCACCCTGGCTTCAATTTTCCAGAAAAGAAACACATTATACTTTAAAAGAACCATTCTTCGCTCTATAGACTATGGGTAGAGTAAGGCTGAACTTATAGTGCTTCTCAATTTAAAAGTAAATAAAAAAGTATGATGGTTTTACATATTTCTTGAAATAAAAGAAAATAGAATATTTACTGAAAAATAAAATGTAAGGGAAATATTATTAGAAGTGTAGCAAATATAGAAAGAAAAATAATGTTTAATAGAAAAGAAGGGTTTTGACCAAGATTCCTTGCTCTTAATTAAGGCAGAAATACATTGTAAAAAATAAGTAAATAAACACTCAATAAATCAATAAGTATATAAACAAACAATTAAATGGGCATCTTGATTCTAAATAGGAAAATTTTGATAACATCACATTTGTTTGACTCTGCGGAAGATGAGAATAGAAATCTAGTTTGACACCAAAATATTATAACCTTTTTTCAGGCTAAGAGTTTTCTACTGTATCATATGGGATAATCAGGTAGTTGTATTTTTTCTCCCCAACATTTAACAAAGCATTATTTTTTAAAAAATGATTACAGAGGTAATGGAGCAGAGAACAATTCTAGATACCTGAATATCAAAAAAGCCTGGATGTAAAACTACTGCGAAATGACAATATTCAGGTTAAGACGGGGTTAATTTGAGAAATATTGATGGGTGATGTTGACAGGATTCAGAAACCAGAGAGACATATCAATTGTAAGAAAACGATGAGGAAATCATCGTCACGAACGAGGTTCCCAAATATTGTTGGCAACCAGGACAATGCTGAGTTCATAAAAAAGAAATCCTGCCATTCTCTCACTGTTTGACCTCCTCAAAACTCTGGTTTAATTTTCATGTCCCATTCTTAGCAGGTGATACCCCCTGCTATGTCAGATTTCTATTTAGTGAGAAGAATAGCTCGGCTTCCCACCACGACTTGACAAATCTGTTTTCTTTGATAGTCTCCTCAGCCTCACTTACTGCCTAAGAAGAGACATCACTGATTCTCCAGTCTAGCTCTGATCCCTCTACCTACACTCCTGTATCATTTCTCTACTTCTCTTTCAATTTAACTACATATTTCTAGATTGTTAGTCTCTCTATATATGCACCAATTTACTATGAAAACTTGTTCAAATCTCCATTTTCTGCAGGTTTGGGAGTAATCCCATTTAGTTTTTGCCTTATCTCACTATCTCACTTTTCAACAAATTGTTTGAATTTTTGTTGTCTCAAAAATTTGAGAAAATTATTTTTCATCTTTTTGAAAATCTAGTTTTTGACTCTGGACTCCCCACATTACAAAGACAAAAGGACACATTTTGTCTGAAATATTAATCTATTTATACATATTGCTGTATATCCCTTCCAATTGAAAAACTATTGGCCTTAAGGACAGCATGTATTTTTCTTGGAAGTTTTCAGGAAATATCAATCTGATTGAACTCTGTTCACTCTACTCATTCCTTACATTGGGATATTTATTAGTCCAGGCCTATTTTTTTGTTTTGTTTTGTTTTTTGAGGTTTCAAAAAGTTGTCTCTGAGCTGGTGCTGGGCTGGATATGTGTGCTCAGCATGTCGTGCTGTCAATAAAGCACTGACTGCTTTTGTGGAGAAGCTATTTAGCTCCACAACAATGGCGCCTTTTGAGGAAGACGCCCTACTATGTATCAATGACAGAATTCAGGGTCCTTTCTCCCATTCAGGAAGGCAAAGTTGTCTTAACCACTTTACCTGCTCACTGGCACCTACAAAAGTTACTTGCTCTTGGCTGGCCAATCAGACACTCCCTTTGGAATTGTGAACCTAAAGTTAGGAGAGAAAAAATAAATATGAGCTACTCTCAGTGATTATGTTGGAGAGATGTGGACCGATTGTACAGAATGCCAAGCCTACTGAGACTTACTGATTTTTGTCCACTTTTTAAGCCCGAATTCTTTGAAGAATCCCATCAGTTATCTAAGGATAAATATCACTACAAAATGTTCTCTTTTCATTTAAAACAGAGACCATTTCTTTGCTTGCTAAGTTAATTACCAAAATAAATGATGGGCAGTGTATGTATAAATATAGACATCTGGATTCTCTTCAAAATGAGATGATCTGGCAACTCCCTTGTGTTGAAGACCAGCTGTCTTTCCTTTCTAAGCCATCACTACTACTCTTACATTTGAAGCTTACCTTGTTTACAAGGGAGGCATTTGAGTTTGAGAACTGCAGTGTACACCTTTCCCCGAGATATCTCAGTCGCTCTTACTGTTTTGGACGCTGTGTGTGTGAAAAGGTCAAAATCTAATACACTGCATACAGAATATTAGTCTGAGCTTCAGATCTATTTTTACAACTGCCTTTTATTATTTTTTTGAAAACTTTGTTATGAAAAATTTTAAAAATACAAAATGGTTGAAAGAAATTTATGGTGAACAGAATTCTATCATTAACAATTTACAATACTTGTCTTGATAGATAGATAGATTTTTTAAATTGAATTTATTGGGGTGACATTGGTGAATAAAGTTATATAGGTCTCAGCTGTACAATTTTATAGTACATCATCTGTATATTCTATTGTGGGTTCACCGCCCCAAGTCAAGTCTCCTTCTGCCACTGTCTATCCCCCTTATGCCATCTTCTGCCTCCTCCCACCTGCCCTTTCTCTCTGCTAATCACCACACTGTTGCCTGTCTCAAGAGCGTTTCTTTGTGTGTATGTGTGTGGTGGGGTTTTTTTTTGTTTGTTTTTGTGTTGTTTTTTGCTTAATCTGTCACTTTCAGGGACCTAATATTAAAAGTAGTACAGAGATCATGACACATGAAAAAAATCCCTGCTATTTTTCTTATTTTTATTTATTGTTTAAGTGTACACAAATACCAAATTAGAAGTCTGGAAGGTATCACAAACTTTGTCAATTCTATGGTTAATTGATCATGACAATCGTTCAGTTGCGTGTACTAAGTGTCTCTAGTATTTATTTATGCTCCTTTCTTATCCCATCAGTCTGGTTCAGGCCAGAATCATTTCTCATGTGCATTATTGCATTTTAACTTCTCACATGGTATATTTACCTCAAAGCTTCATTTCCAGAAATATATTTTCTGCATTGTAATTAGAGCATAATTTTGACAATAAAAAAATCTAGGTAATACCCCATTAAATAACTTTTCTTTTTAAATGTTATATCTATAATTCTTAACATTGTTCAAAGACCTTATGTCAGTGGCCTCATCATATCATAACATTTATGCTTTACATACCCGAGTATAATGTGTAGACACAGTTAGATATTGTGTAGGGAACCCAACCAAATAGTTGTAAACTTTAGCTTTAAACCACCGAAGAAGTAAATGTAGATTGACTGTGGCATCCAGGTTCTATTTTGGGTGCTAAAGGAGGGGTGGTTATTATTTTTCTGAGGGTAAATAGGTGCATAAGAGTGCAGTCAGGTGTATCTGAACAGTGGAAATGTAAGAAGAGCCTTTAACGTATTCATTAATTTAAGGAAGTTTGAAAGAGAACCTTGGTGTACAGCAGTGGGGTGTTGAGCCCTGTCCTGTGCAACACTTGCCAAAGTCCCTGGTGTCAAAGAGCTTAAAACTTAACATGGATGCAATTGATGTTTTACAAATATATGAAAGTGTGACAAATGCTATACGGTTTAAAAATGCAGGTACTCAAAGAGTGTATATTACTTTATTCTGCCTTATCAGTTTGTGAATATCCACCTACTTAACAGTTTTACGTAAGTTTTCCCAAAATCTGAGCCCACTAGAGCTAGGCTATGCAAGATGACTTTTCAGATGGTACAGAGACTGGTACTTCAGTAGGCCACTTTTATCGGCAGTGCCACGGAGCTTGGCATGGCCTGGAGAGACCAGATAGGAGACCAGAAAGGTAATGAAGGATTAGAATATGCAAGATATTTTAAGTTATGTTAAGACTTTGGAGTTTACCTTGAGTGAAATGGGAAACCATTGCAGTTTATTGTAACAAATTGACATGCTTTATATTATTGTAAATTTGAAAGAGCATTATGGTAGATGCTGATAATAAACTATGGGAATATGGTAGATCTAAGGGGACTAGTGAGACAGCTACTGGTGTTATGTAGTTAGCTAATTATTAACAGAAGGGAACAAAACTAGCTAAGTCTAAGCCTGATTAACTCTGAAGTTATAGTTCATCAGGCTTAAAACGCCTACAAGTTACAGCTTTAGGCAGCCCAGGGTATATCTGAATCCCTGACAAGGGAATTAACATCCCTCTGCATCCTCTCCCCCAAGAAGGGAGGAAAAACCAGCTTTCCATTTTTAACCAAGTTGCAGGATGTGGCTGGAGGGAGAAGGGGGACAATTGTTCCACCTACCCACACTATGAGGGGGAGGAATAAACAATGAAGGGAAAGGGAAATTCCTCTACTGGGTGGTGCCCAAGATAAGCTCAAATGGCACAAAGGGAGGTAAGCAAATGCACACTAGAAACCAGATGGGGCGGCAAAACTTTGAAGTATACTCAGGAGGCGTCAAAATGGGGCTACAAAGGGGCGGAGCTTAGCTTGGGAAAATATGGGGAAAAGATGGGATTGGTTAAGGGACCCAAATCTCCCCGACCCATTCCTAAGATCCAGAAAAGGGGTTGGTTAGGGAGAGGGCCCAGCACAAGCTTGTGAAGAATTGGGAAAGAAATCGGGTAGTTTGAAAGAAACCCTGCATTTTCCCAAGTTTGAGGTAATAAAATCAAAGCTTAACAAAGGCGTCTGTGGGTAGCATGGCTTAGTTTTCCTGGGTGTTCTCTCCCCATAGAAACCACAGTTGAAGTGTTGGTCTAAGCACAGCCTTGGCTGCAGACGTGCAGATGGGGAAATGAAACACAGAGAAATTCTGTATGTCTGGGCCCTGGCTCTTCCAGGCTTGGTGAGAAATTCAGGCTTGCAGCCCCAGAGGCTGGAGCTTTTCCACGGTGGGATGGAGCTGGGCCATCTGGACATAAATCAGACACGGGGCACCTGGAGGCCATCCTTAATTCTTGCTCCAATAAATCTCACCACTGTAACTCATCCTCCTATGCATGGGTCCTCAGAATGCTTTTCTCATGATTCCTTGAAAGAACCCTACATCCACTGTCAAAACTTGGATAATCAAAGTGCAAATGATGGTGACCAAGACTAGAAGAGTAGCAATGAATGGAATGAGAAAAATGTGCATTCTGAAAACATATATTTTCCTTTACAATAATATATTTATTTTTCAAATTTTTACTTCCCATGTGTTTATGCATAAAAATAAAGATATTTTCTTTAACCAAAATTTAATAATCGAAATCATGAAATTAGTTTTAACCCTCTATTATTTTTGTATCTGTACATATTTTTGAGGTAGAGCCAAGAAGATTTCTTACCAAATTAAAGCTCTTTACAAATCAAAGAAAAGAGTTAACAGTCATTCTAATTTTTTGCCATAAACTTTGGTGAGGATGAGTGGGTGAAGCAGGTTTCGGGTATGGAAAAAATCCAAAGTTCATTGTTAAACATAAAAAAATTTGAGAAGTCTCTTATTACCTAAGTGGAGGTCAAGTAGGCAGTTGGATATATAAGCCTAGAGTTCTAGAGCTATATCTGGCAAATTGGCCTTGGAAGGGAATGTAGACATTTCTTCTGCCTACGAAGTAAGTTTGGTAATGGTGAATGAAGGTGTAAAGCTTTTAATATTTGAGATAAAGATAATTGATTCATTTCATGAAAAATAATCTGTTTTCTCAATGAAATAGTCACAGCATAAGTTTTAAGGGGTAGGCTTGAGGGTAAAAAAGAATATTCACCATTTGAAATACTTTATAAAGGGACGAGGAAAAACAAAAGTGGAAACCACTACACCTTCAGAGATGCAGGAGGGAAGAGTGCAGGGTCTGAGGGAACAGTCAGAAATGAAGAGCCTGCCTGGTTAAAGTGATGCCCCAAGGGACACAAGTTGGACAGAAAATAAAGGACAGAGCAGAGGAAAATAGAAACGTGAGAAAAAGATGTTGATAAAAAGGTTAAGGAATGAAAAGGATACACTAATATATGTGAATAAAAAGCATGAAACAGATATTTGAAAGGATATCTATGGGATATGTTCAAAGAAGTATGGAGATATATATTTTAGGGAAAAAAAAACAGTTACGATTGTAACAATGTCTAGATTTTGTATAGAATTCAGGTTTTGAAATGGGGATGGAGTTTGGTGAACTGGAGGGTACCCTTTATAGGAAAGAGATTTAAGATCTGGCAGGGGCAACACTCAAAAAGGACAAGGTGGCACTGTCAGTACTACAGGACTAATTTACTATTTTGTTTTTGCCCCCTGGCAGAAAATGGGCTAAAATCACACAGGATTTGCATTCTTGTTCTTTTTTCCCCTTTTGCTGCTTCTTTCAGAATATTTCCTCTCTTATCTAAACATATCTTTCCTTCCTATACTATTGACAAACTTTGTTTCTATTTATTTACTTCATTTACAACTGAAGTTTATTTGTATTCTTTATATCCACTCTGAATCAATAAATAGAATCAAGTTTCATGGTACTCTCATCTCATCAAGCAAGAATCTCTTTCAGTAAGTCTATAAAAATGCCTGCCTCTTGTCTATAAACATTTACATGCATTATATATATATATGATAAGCTGTAGTTCCCTGATAAGTCAACAACTCTTTGAAATTACCAAAGCTTACCAAGGTTTCTTCAGTTACCTAATCTCCTAATTCCTAAGGGAAAAAGAAACCACCCCAAACAACAACATTCTATTATCCTACAAGCCTTACGTGTCATTGAAAGGACTTCTAATTTGGATATTTTATTTGGAAAGACTTTTTCTAATCACATTTTCTTCTCACTGGCACTCTTAGATCAGTATCTTCCTCTAGTGTGAGTAAAAGGGCTATTGCTTGCTAGCACGTCATTAAGGTCTGGCATGAGTATAACAAGTTATACCTTTTCTCTGCAAAATTATTCCAGCACTATTTCTTTTGAAATGTCTACAACTTGGAAAAATATTGGTCCTCCACTTGACACAGGAGAACAGAGATATTTTATAAGTATCAAGACCGCTAATACATTTACAGTCAGGGTTATCATATGATTTTTGGTCTGCTTATAAAATGGGCCAACAAAACCATTTCCAATTAAATGTGGAGAAAATCAGGGTATATATGGAAATATGAATGACCCATTTGTGAATATATTTGGTAAAAATGGAGCAATTTAGCCATTTACTAACATTAGTGTGCCAGTAGCCCAGTATTGTTTAATTATTGAGTTCAGATATTCAGAGTAGAGATAATCAAGGTGATGTGGATCATAAGATACTTTTTTATGTCCTTGCAAGTATCCTTATAAAGAGTTTTCTTTTTTGCCAGAATATTTGCAGGTAGTAGCAGTATACATGAACAATTTATTAAACTTTATTTCCTCTGTAGATCTTAAGAAGTAGAATTTAGAAAAAGATAACAGGCAGAACTCCAGAGTCACAATAATTAAATGTATTATTATTTTAAAAAAATTTTTATTTAATTTTAGAGTGAGGGGAAGGGAAGGAGAAAGAAAGGGAGAGAAACATCAATGTGTGATTGCATCTTGTGCTCCCCCTATTGGGGACCCAGCCTGCAACCCAGGCATGTGCTCTGATTGGGAATTGAACCGTGACCTTTTGGTTCACAGGCCTGAGGTCAATCCACTCAGCTATACCAGCCACGGTCACAATAATAAATTAAAGCTATTAAATTATTTACTAACATTAATCTGCATTGCCTTAAAGAGTTAGATCATAGAAATTTTGTTGGATGTCTAAAGAATATAAACTTTTATTTTACTGTATTCCAATTGCTTTCAGGTCAATTGTCTCATTCAATCCTCAGAATAACTATGAGCTAGTATTTACATGCTTCCATTCTCTCTAACCACTGGATTTGGTGCATATGGTTAATCCCCAATTCTTATCACCTAATTTAATTAATAAGACATTTGATCCCATGAGTAATTAAAAAATACCTCAATAACATCACTGTTTTGAAGCATAAATTCTAGCTGAGGTAACTCTGGTGCTTCTTGGGAAACCCAAGTTATCATGCATTTTTGAAATATAAGTAGCTTCTGATACAAAAGATATGCAATTCGGGCAAAAAGGTATCCAGCCTTCCTAGAAGAGCTTCCAACTGAGTTAAACAATCTTGTGGGACTTTAACATAACATTTGATATATTCTGCTGTAGTTGCTTAATTACTTTTCCACTATAACAAATGGTGTTGATTTCTTAAAGGGAGGAATTATCCATTAAATCTTTATTGTGCCTAGCAAAACGTATGGCACCCTTTCGATACCCAGCAGATGTTTGTGTATGCGTGACTGGAACTCTCCTCTTCATCCCACATTCACCAAGGAATTTTGCCACCATGGAAATTTCAATGGACTCACAGACCTTGAGATTTCTTCCTAAAAGCAATTTAAAATCTGGAAAGAAGATGGCTGAATGGAATTAGCACACTAGAGTGTGCTGGAGAACACCTGTAAATCTCCACTAATTTTTCCATTTTTTCTTTTCTTCCAAACCCCATGATTATCCTGTTTGAGGACAGGTGCCTTCATTAACAAAGACGACCCCACATTTGCAAGTCTTTGTTGTCTGATGGAGTATTATTGGATTGTGCTTGTTATTCAAGTTATTGTTGTTTCCTGACTCTCACATGCCAAATGGGCCAATATCCTCCATTGTGCAAACTCTTCTTTGGTTCTAATGATTTATAGCCATGTTTACTGTGAATATTTTATGTTTTGTATGTGGATCAGGTTCTGTAACTGGTGCATCTATCCAAGTCTTTCTGGTTCAGAATGTCACACTCCATGTAGACCAACTTACGAATATTCATCTCCAACTTTTACGATGATCAACTATAGACATATTTCACCCCTCTATTTTCTCAGTGTTTCCATGTGCATTCCTGATGACTTCTGAGTTGTAGTTCAAAGCATAAAAAGTCTGTGAATGACTTGATTTTTAATTTAAAAACCCTTGATTTATTTTAAATTTGTGTTATACTTACAGAAATTACATTTTAGCCACAAGTACTGCCAATTTTGGATATTTTTATGTTATTAAATAAAACAGCAAAAATACAAGCCATTATTTTATAAAAAAGAACATAAGAATGATGAATATAGTAAATGGATCAGTGGTTAAATGGTACTTAGGATGAGAAAAGCTAGACAGGGGAAGTGCAGGAGGATTGCTGAAAATGGCTAAATGGTTCTGTTTGCTATAGTATTGCGGATACATGCCATTATGCACATAGACCTTTAGTGCACAACCAGTGTGCCTTATTGTATGCAAATTTAAAAGTTTATTTTGGAAACTCAGAGATACCAGTATGGCTCCAGTGCATGACAAAACAATCTAGCTGTATTAAAAATAAATGAAACTGCCTTGCTCTGTGGGATAGGGAAAAGTTGCAACCTAGGTAATATTGGAAATGAGTGGAGTCTGTAAAAATAAAGTGAAATAGAACTGTACACAGTATCTGTAATGGATAAAGTGGTTTCCCATAGGAGTTTGGCTAATAACTCTGAAACCACTATACATGTATACTGAAATTGAACAGTTAAGTAAATGGGTAGCAGATGGTAGAAGCCAGGTTTCTCAACGTTGAAGTGGGATGTTATGCATAAGCAAGGAGAGGAGTCTACAATGAGCCATATGGTAATGAATTAGAATAAGAGGCATTAACATGAACTTGTGTTCAGCTTAATAGAGCTACAGATGGTTACATATAGAATTTTCATGTGTGTATATATACAGATATATATATATAAATAAATATTATATATATTTAAAATACAGATTTTCTGTGTAATGAGGGGACAACCATTAACAATGAAGACTAATATTCTTGTTATCATGGAGTTTATTTCTGTAAAAGTTCTGTTGGAGGTACAATAACAAGATAAATAATTTGGTTAGATTATATTTTCAATGATAATAAGTGTGACAAGTTAAGAATGAGTTAAAAATTAGGAATACAAATAGGTTTCAATTTAAAATAAGTTGAAACTAACTTGTCATTTTTGCAAGGTCTTAAAGGAGGTGGGGGTACACAGGAGGGTAAACCTCCCCAACACTAGGTTCACAGATGTGTCAGAATGACTGATTTAGTTCCTCTGGACATCAGATAAATGGAAGCGGCAGGAAAATGCCAGGGTATGAGATGAAGGCTACACGGTGAGTCTAAATAAGGGCGCTATTAGTTTATGTATGTGATATTTGACACATGTTTGACCAGTTTTATAGTTTCAAGCTTTACTGTATACCATATAGTGGCCACTAAGAATTGTTTTTTGACTAAGTAAATATGTGAAACAAACATACTTTAAAGAATGAAGAAGGATTAGTTGGGACATCTAATGATATATGACATCCAAAGATTTACAGTGAATAAGTGAAAGATGATCTCAAAGCTGAATGTAACTACAAATGTTGCATGAATTAAGGAGGTTTAAGCACATAGAATGAGTGAAAAGCATTTTAATATGCTTTTCAGACATGGGTTTTTAGCTTTCTAGAAATCACCATAATGATTGGGAGATGTTTTGGTAAATGCTTTTTTTTTTCCTGTTACTAAATCCAGAGAAAGGTTTCCCTCATCAGTTTTCATGAATTTTTCAGTGTTTATTTTAGTTTACCTTATCATTAACTTCATCCTACTTCATCCTACTTCAACAAAGTAGTAATTCACAGGTGTGCCTTACAATAATGTCCTTTAGAAAATGGTGCTTGAAATACTGCCAATTACTAACTTAAAATATATACTCTTGAAGTTTCACCCAAAAATTATTTTATTTTGACACTTTAAATTGTTATGTTCCTCTCAAATTTAAGATAAGTGAGTGTGTTTGGTGAATCTTAAAATTAGTATCACATAGTGAAGGACAGTAAAACCCCAATATTTTCAACAAAAGGCTATTTAACAGGAGGATTTCATCAGTGTTTCATAAACTTTTAAAAGTTATTCTTTAATATTAATATGAGTAAATGACTTATTAAATGTTAGATTTTTTTTAACTTTGTACTTTATTCACCAAAATGATAAAATAAAAAAAATATTCCTGGAACACTGCCCATTCTTGCAATGGCCTGGCCATACGTAAAAAGATGATGGCTCTGTTCAAAGGTCAGAACCTACCAGGACTGTAGAAGAGGGATCGTGAACAAAAAATAAATTCTGGTAGGGTGGAGTTTGATCAGTATGTCTTCTATTACATAATTCTTCATAATACACTAGATGCTGAAAACTATTCTAGGATTCCTAAGCAGAATCATGCATAAATTAAGGGACACATTGAGAAATGTCTCAGCCTTTTGTCTTTCCATGGTCCATTTATTTTTCTCACTTAAGACTCTGATGCTGTAGTCCTCAGACCCACCCTCTCAACACTATTGTGAAAACTTGTATGTGTGAACTAGAGAAACAAAGTTGGAATGGACTGCAAAATCTTCAGGCAAATAATTTTATTTCAAAATTCAGGATGGGAGGGCTTCTAGCAAGATGGCAGAGTAGGTAAACAGTGCTAACAACACCAAAATTAACCTAAAATACAGAACAACCATTATTCATGCAACCAGAAATCAAGTTAAATAAAAGTTCTACAACTATCAAATTAAAAAAGAAACCACATTGAAAGTTGCAAAGAGGGCAGAGATGCAGAAAACAGGCTGGTCCCATACCCATGTGTGGCAAACAAAAATTGGGAGGGACATCTCAAGAGTGAGGGGTACCAGCCCAGGTCTCCAGTGCCAGGAAGATAAGTCTCCATAACTTCTGGGTATAAAAAAGAGTGAAGATTGAGGCTGTGGAAGACAGGAACTTCTGGAGTTCCAGGCAGTTCTTCTTAAAGGTCCCACCCATGGACTTACTGGACTCATTCCCTCTGAGCTCCAGCACGGGGGGCAAAAAGCTTGAAAGGCAACAGGGACATAAATGGAGAAACTGAAGTATCTGCTATCAGCTGAAGGGCAGCTTTCTCCTAGACAAAATGCTGGCAGAGGACACCATTCCTTTCCGGAGCACTCCCGCCACAAAGCTGGCAGGCAGGTGACATATCTGAGACTTCATCAACCTGGATCACACTGTTTACCCCACTCTGGAGATTCCCTGAGGCTCTGTCTTACTCAATTTTCAGGCGTACTCAAACTGTGTCCAGTGGCTTTTCCATACAAATGGCTTTTCTTGGCTTATGTTTCATAGTTTCCTAAATTATCTCAAACAGCCCAGGCTGGTGTGGCTCAGTGGGATGAGTGCTAGACTGAGAACCAAAGGGTTACTGGTCCAATTCCCAGTCAGGGTACAAGGCTGATTTGTGGGCCAGGTCCCCAGTAGGTAGCACACGAGAGGCAACCATACATTGATATTTCTCTCCCTCTTTCTCTCCCTCCCTTCCTCTATCTCTAAAAATTAATAAATAAATAATTTTAAAATTTATCTCAAACAAATAGCATCTGGCCTCAGTGAGCCCTGAACCTCTTGGTTAGTGGCCCCAGGCCTGCCATTAGGAGCAACTGGTCTTCATTCACAGCTTGGCCTCTCTTGGGCACCTCTATGCCAAGCACAAGTAGTAGCCATTTGCAGATCTCTTTGTAGCTTATTCCATGTGGTCCCAGACAGAACACAGATGGTGGCTAACTTAGCCTGTACCTTCCAGGAGGCTGCAGAGCCTGTGTACCCAGAGGACAGCTACAGATCAAGTTAGAGCCCCACCACCCAAACACCTCCTCAAGTGACACACACAGGGGGTGGATTCAGTGGGCATCAGAGCCCTGCTGAAGTAAGTCTTGCTCTGTAGAGTAGGATCCTGCAGAGCCAATCTTCCACGGTGGTTCGAGGTTGGTGGTCAGTGGTCATATCCAGTCCTTGGAGCTGATTGGTCTGGGTAAATCCTTCCCATTGACCTGCTAACAGTAAACAAAGCTCACTGACAAGAGGAGTGTTATAGAGCCCACATTGTGAGCATACTTTAAATGTTCTGCTTGGGTAATAAGGGAAGCTGTGCCACTGGACCCTATAGGACACCTACCACGTTAGGCCACTCGATCAATCCAGGGAGTCATAGCAGCTCTACCTAATATGTAGAAATAAACACAGGGAGGCTGCCAAAAATAAGAAAACAAAGGAACATGGTCTAAAAGAAAGAGCAGAACAAAACTTCAGGGGGAAAAAACAAAAAACTAAACTAAATGGAGAGAAGCAATCTATTAGATGCAGAGTTCAAAACACTGGTTATAAGGATGCTCAATGAACTTAGGGTAAGAGCAGATGAACTCAGAGAGAATGTCAGCAGCATAAAAAAAGAGCATGGAAACCATAAAAAAGAATCAGTCAGAAATGAAGGACACACTAACTGAAATGAAGAACAATTTACAGTGAATCAATGAGTGGAAGAGGCTGAGAATCAAATCAGCAATTTGGAACATGAGAAAGCAAAAAAAAAAATCGTAATGGCAAAAAGGAAAAAGAATCCTTCAAAAAGTGAGGATAATGTAAAGAGTCTCTAATACAACTTCAAGAATACCAACATTTTATCAAAGGGGTACTGGAAGGAGAAGCGAGACAGCAAGAAATTAGAAAACTATTTGAAAAAATAATGAAAGAAAACTTCCTCAACTTGATGGAGGAAATATACATACCAGTCCAGGAGCACAGAGAGTTCCAAGCAAGATGAACCTGAAGAGGCTCACACCAAGACACATTATGCCAAATGTTAAAATGCCAAATGTTAAATACGAAGAGAATTTTTAAAGCAGCAAAATAAAAGTTGTTAGTTACCTAAATACAGGGGAGCTCTTATAAGACTGTTAGCTAATTTCTCAAAAGAAACTTTGCAGGCTAGAAGGTATTGGCAAGAATATTCGAAGTGATGGGAAACAAGGAACTACAACCAAGATTACTCTACCCAGCAAAGCTATCATTTAGAATCAAAGGACAGATAAAGAGCTTCCCAGACAACAAAAGGCTAACAGAGTACATCACCACCAGACCAATGTTATATGAAATGTTAAAGGATCTTCTTAAAGAAGAAAATAAAAAATTGAACAATAAAATGACAATAAATATATATCTGTCAATAATTGAACCTAAAAAAGAAACAAAATAAAATAAACAAGCAGACAGAAGTAGAATAAATAGATATATAGAGAATATTTTCATGGTTGCCAGATGGAAGGGTGTTTAGGGTATGGTCAGAAAAGGTGAATGGATTAAGAGGTACAAATTGGTTGTTACTGAATAGTCATGGGGATGTGAAGTACAGCATAGAATATACATGCATGACCCATGGACATGGACATCAGTGTGGGGATTACCCGAGGGAGTGGAGAGGTCTTGGTTGGGGGGGCAAAGGAGAAAAAAATGGGTAAACTGGGACAACTGTAATAGCATAAATAATAAAATATAAACTAATAATTAAAAAATCAAGATTTCATATCTCACAAAAACTTCTTTTATTACTTCTAATATTTACTAAGAAAAATATCTCACAGAAAACATAAAATGTTTACCCAAGCATGTTAGTTTTGAAAAATACACCACACAGGTTAACATTCATCAACATCGATAAGCTTATTTTTAACAAAAACATATATGATCCAATGTTCACTGCTTTTCTCTATCTTTACTAATATTTAAAAAATAATTCCATAATACTTAACATGGAAAATTGATTCACCACATCCAATTGTATTGACTAGGTAACATTTGAGGGGGGTCATTGGAATTTCACTTTCTCCCCTTCCTAAACAATATATGTTTATTTGATAAATAATTTATCACTTAATTGCTGGTGTTAGCATTACTTATTTTTATTCTAATTTCATTTAAATGAAAATATACTTTTTATATTAAGTATCATATTGGATTAAATATTATTATCACTATTGACAAGATCCCATTGGAGTAATATTCACTATCTTAATAAAGATGCTAACACATAAAAGAACAATGTGATAAATATTTTTAAAAGTTAAAATTCAAGTGATGTAGGAAAGCTGACAAGAGAAGTTATGATTTCTAGCTGAGATCCTTTAAGTGGGTCTTATACAGGTTTGGAATCTGATTTTATCATGAAAATATAGTTTATTAGTTCAGATTTTATAGTATATAACAGAAATTCATAATTTAAGTAGACAGCATAAATGTAAATAAACATTAGGTAATATAAAAATTTAAATAAGTTTGGAATGACCAGAGATATGAGCTCTGGGCCTAACTTCTAAAAATAAATTTTGAATTACCAGAAGTCACCATCTGATTTAAGGAAACACTTATTTTCTAAGAAAATTTTACTTTGCTCCCAAACCATGAGAATACGCTTCGTGTTTCTCTTTTAAGTGCCTGCCACAGGATATCTAGGGCATACTCATCTGCAACACACACTTTAGGCAGAATTGGATTCAAGCCAAAGGAAAAATCTCTTTGCATCCCATCTGGGAACAGCTGGAGAATATTTTATTGCTCAAGATCCCTCTTTATGCAGAATATTAATGGCCCTCAAAGAAATGAACAATAGTAACACACTCAGAAGTGTTCTGTATGTTCTCTCCAAAGTCCAAAACAGGGGTGTCCAACCTTTTGGTGTCTCTGGACCACACTGGAAGAAGAGTTGTCTTGGGCTACATATTAAATATACAAACACTAACAAAACCTGATGAGCAAAAGGAACAAAAAGGTTTTAAGTAAATTTACAATTTTGTGTTGGGCCAGCCTGGGCCACTTGCAGCCAATGGGCTGTGGGTTGAACACCCCTGGTCCAAAGAGACTCATCTTGTGCTACTGTTTCATTAGTTCAGGTTTTAAGGCAAAGCAATTTCACATTCACTTTGAAGAAGCTATACACTAATGTGTCCCTAACCTTGCAAAACAGATATTTCTGTAGCGTGGGGAGGCCTTCAAATTTCATTAGTGATATGGGTCGATGTAATGAAGATCCTTGCATTTTAATTATGAGTCAGAAAGGGGAGCACTGATAAAGCCAAGAGCAATCTTATTATGTATAATTTTTAATGAAGGTACTCTGCTATTCTTGTCACGGGAATGCAAACTGCTTCTGTTTTTCCCAGATTATATTCACACCGATAAACCATTTATAAAATCATTGGTTATCCAATAGATACCAGGTTTCTATGGATTTGTGCCATTAAAAAGTCTGTATCTGGAACATCTGCTACAACTGGAATTGCTGTCTAATTTGATTTATAATAATACATGATAATCTTTCAAGATACATCTACAGAAAAAAACAACAATAATAACAACTCTTCCTTTGGCTTCTTTTACATAGTAATATTCTAATATATATCACTCTTTCTGCAGGTCATTAGGTTATTGTTTTGATAGTGAAGTATACTTCCACAATTGTCCCTTGGAACTTCTAATCAAAGTCCCTTCCCTGCTAAATTGTATTTAGAGATTTAGCATAGAAGGTTGGGGAAATCCTCAACAATGTAAGGCCTAATGTACAAAAAAAGTAGTATTAAAGAGCCAGAGAAAATCTGTCCACTTCTTCCGCCTCTTTATAATAAAATTCCTAGCATATGGAGCAGAAAGAAGGGGAAGGACATGAGCTAACAAAAACGACAGAAAAAATTTTCCTAATCAGATGATAGTCCTCAGTCTTCTACTTGAAAAGGATAATAGATTGCCACTCCAGTTACAAACAAAGTAACCAGAGATGGGTATGTTTTCTAAACTACCAGAATACTAAACATAAAAGAAGACTGTAAAATCATTCAGAGGAAAAAAAGTGGTTTGGGTACAAAAAGAGAAAATATCAGATGGCCATTAGATTAATGTGTGTATTATTATAGAATAAAAGGTAATTAAGTCTCTTTAATTTCCAAAAGAAAATAATATCAACCCCAAATTGTACATTTGATTAAAATATAAATCTGGTGTGAGAGTTTTTGGTTGAAGAGAGAGAGAAAATAAAGAATTTTTTAAGATAAGCTATTATTCATACATTCTCCTGATAAAAAATAACAAATTGGAACTTTTCTGCAACCACTATGGTTAAGGATATCGCATATCTCAGAAAAAAATGTTTTGCTTACAGAAATAATATTTTAAAAAGTATCTAGCATGTTGCTGTTCATTTTTAAGTTTTCTCTTATTTCTTTTTGGTTGTTCTTTTTTCTGGTTTCCTTAGTACTGATTTTTATAATAGTAATTCTAGGTATTATACCATGGATCTTTAACTTCTCACCGTTGTCCTTCACATAGTACAATATCATTTCCTATATTATGTAAGAAGCTTGCCATAATATACTTTCTCAGAGTCCTACCTTTTTTTCCTATAATTATAGTCATACGTTTTACTTATAAAATTACAAATTTCACATTGAAATGTTATTATTTTCCTCTATCAACTCTTCTCTAAGTAATTATTTTTTAAATTTTTATTTTTATTGTTGTTCAAGTACAGTTCTCTGTCTTTTACTCCCATCCCAGTCCACCCCCGCCCAGTGCTCCCCACCTCCCTCCCATTTCCACCCCCCTTAGTTTTTGTCCATGTGTCCTTTATACTTGTTCCTGTAATTCCTTCCCTTCTCCCCCTGAAATTCCCTCCCCTCTGGTTACTGTCAGCCTGTTTTCTACTTCAAAGTAATTATTGATATTGAAAGGATACAACATGTTTACTCATTCCATTGTTTTTCATTCCTCCTAAAGATCTTACTTTCTTTAGAAGTACAAAATCCCCTGCAAAATATCACAAATAAAGATATATTTTTCTATGAAATTTTCCATGATTTCTTCCTTAATTGGTAGAAGCACTGTCAATATTCACAGTCAGATCTACCCATAAAAACTAAATTGTGTTTCTTCCAAAATGTACATCCTTTGTGTCTTGGACCCAGACTCACCTTGCTTGGCTCCAGTGGCAGATTTAACCAGGTGGTGAAGGTCATTTATTCCTATTCTTGTTGGCTATTTCTAACTGTTTTGTTTCTCAGCCAAATCTGATTCCATTTTGTAATGCATACCATTTTTTTTCTTTTTAATGGCAATATTGGGAATCTGGTTCTGATTATATTATTTGACCAAATAGTCTTTTTCAAGTGACGGACAACACTGGTTATTCCTTTGTATTTATCCCTTGTGTTTTCTTGTGTTGAGGATTCTGTTAAGTCCTGATTTTCAGAAACCATTCTTTTTGTCAAGAATATGATTTTGAAAGATAGAAGGATGACCTCTAATGCATGGATGAAAAGTGCTCATATTACATATTAAAATTAAAAATTATGTACCATCTGATTATTGGATAAAACTCTTTATGTTATTTACAAATTTTGTTAATTTGAAAAATTCACAGAATATACAAAAGCCAACACTTAACTTTAGAAAAAGTTATTCAAATAGACATCACTTCTGGCTTTAAGGAACATGAAGCAGCTGATTGCTGAATTTAGTTTAAAATTCAGCAAATTATTTTTGTGTGTTTACATTTGACCAGTGGCTGAAGTTGAAAATAATAAGGCTACTGTTTCTCTTTGTCTCTTTGTGGTGAGGTTGTGTGCAACAAATTTTTTTTAAGTTTTTTCCTCCTCAAAAAAGAAGATAATTAGTTTTTATAAGAGCTTGCTTCCAATCGTAGCCCTTTTGTGCTATGACTGGTTTCTTTTTAAAGCTTTTGGAGATTAATTGGTCATATAAATCTTTCGTTTGTGTGTACTACAGAGTTATTTAATTGGAACAGATCTATTATGAAGGGGGTGAAATGTATGCAGAGTTTTAGTGACTGACACGGTTTTTACATGATTCAGACATCAGAGAGCTCTGACTAAAAAAAAAAAGAAGAAGAAGAAAACTTCACCTGATTTGGATAAAAAACATATAAGTTGAATTACTGTCAGAATCAAATGCACATGAAATGAAAAAGAGTATGTTTGGCTTGTGAAGGGCCCTTTCCCTGCCTGAGATTTCAGAAGGTTTCTAATTGCATGGTTGTTCTTCATTTCTTTTGAAAACACACACACACACACACACACACACACACACACACACACAAAAAATCCACATAAAAATGAATGTCTAGGCAAAATGTTTATAATAATGCTCTGTTTGAAAAAAATGATACTCTTTATTTCGATCCACAATCTCCAGACTCATGCTTTAGCCAAAAAAAAAAAAAAAAGACAAAACAACAACAACAAAAAAGAAAAAAACCCACAAATGAAATAGGCAGATATATCTTCTGACCCTAAACCTCTTGTCTTGAATTCCCTGGCATTTGAACTAATACTAAGCCATACAAAAAAATCTGTGGTTATACTTTTTCTCCATAGACTATAGTAACATCCCTCATAAACATAGTTTCAGTAATGCAGGCAGAAATCAAAAAAGTCCTGAGACTGAGAGGAGAATACAACATAGCCCGGGTACACCTTTACAGCAGTAACTCCCTGGCTGTCTTCTGGAAGGTTATTGTTGAAATATCTCTGAAAAAGTGGAGTATATAAGAGTAATTATTGGGCTCTGAAGATCAGTAGGTCATATTGTAATATGAACCAAAGGCTGCCATAGAATTACCCTATGCAGGAAATAAATTAATTATTGTTAAATCCAACTCATTGAATTTGTAGTATATTCCATGGTCTAGCATTTAAAAATTGTAAACTCACCGTGAAATTCTGCATGTCCTCTGACCTCAATCTTTTATAAAAATTGGAAGCTAAATCCAGAGATTTGATCAGATGTGAACTGGATGAATTTGACAAGATCATTTGTGATGTTTCATTCTTTTATCTGACAATATATACTAGATGTCTTTTTTCTAAGATTTAGCAGTCACTGATGTTTGAACTTAAGTCCTTTAATTTATTAACCATAGAATTTGAAAAGTCTGATAATGTTCTTCCTATTAGATTGAGACACCAGGATTTTCATAGCTGCTGAGTTAGTAATTAAGAACCTTGATTTTTTTGTCTTAAGTCTCCAAAAATTATACTTTAAAAATGGTATAAATAAATACATATAATAAATGTTTCACAAATCTGAACATCAATTCAATGAAGAATCTGAATACCTTTTGTTTTTGTAGAGTACATGATTATACTCATCTGATTATACAGCCATACATCAGTACTCATTGGCTTCAGAACTCCTTGAACACTGTGCTCATCACATTTTGATGAGTCAACAATGTGTTTCAGCACTTGGTGCTTGCTCAAGACTCATCACACTTGCTGGAACTTATATGAGTCACTATGCTACCCTGCAAGAGAAAATATTTCATCACTTCTCCCTTGCTTGGTACTCGTTGGTTTTGGCACTTGTCACAGGTTCTGGAACAAATTAACAACATGTGCTGAGGTACCACAGTACTTGACATTAATTGAGAGAAAAAGTGGACTACATAATAATGTCTTATTCTAGGCTTCTTATTTAACAGAAAATTTTTAAATAATTTTAGCAACTCTCTCATAACTCAGTGATATTTATGGGTTTTACTTGATATATATATAAACTCCTTGGTTGAGGTAGGAGTGGATAACAGTTTAACAGATAAATCTTTAATACTAAGTCTGTTCACTGGATGTAGAAGATAAGCACTTTTTCCAAAATATAAATGTAGTCCAAACTTGTAATTCATTTAGATAGCATAAGAGAATCAAGTATTAATTCATTTCAATCACTGTGGTGGTTGAGGATAGAATAAAGCCATAATGAACACATTATTTGTTTTAAAAATATATTGTTCAGGAAATTTTGGTCAAGATGGCAGTGTAGGTAAATGTGGTACTCCAATCTCCAACCCGCGACCACATCAAACTTACAGCTGAATTACAGGAAAAAAAACATTATTTAGAACCACCTGAAATCTAGCTAAACAGAATTCCTACAACGAAGATTATAAAGAAGACAGATGAAGTCTGGTAAAAGGAGGGAGACACAGAAAGTGTTAGCCCCAAACCCATGTGTGGCAGATAAAAATCAGAATGGATGTTTTGGCTGTGGAGATCCCTCAAAGGAGTGGGAAGGTCCCATCCCTACACTAGAACCTTAAATCCAGGGTTCCAGTTTCAGGAAGAGAAGGCCCTACAAATTCTGGCTGTAAAAACCAGCAGGGACTGTGGCTGAGAGAGACAAAGGGCATCTGGTTCTCTGGCTGCTGGTTTCCTTGGCCTTCCTCATAAGGTTCCACACACATGTTTCTCTGACTCACTTGCTCTGAGCTCCGGCACTGGAGCAGCAGAGCAAAAGAAACCAGGAACATATTGGGAGGAAATGAATCATTTATTCCACAGCATCAGGGCTAGAGTTGGAGAGGCAGCTTTCTCCCAGAGAGAAATGTTGGCAGAGGCCATTGGTCTTCTTCTGGCCCTCTCCACACAGTGTGGGCAGGCAGGTACCATATCTGAGTCTCCATCTACCTGTCTATGAGCCCCACCCTAGTGGTTCCCTGAGAGCCTGCACCACCTAATTTCCAAGCTCACCTAAACCATTTCCAGTGGCTTTTCCACATAAGTGGCCTGTCTTTGCTTATGCTTCACACTTTCCTCTCAGAAAAGCAGCGTTTGACCTCAGCATGCCTCATACCTCTTGCTAAGTGGCTCTGGACACAGTACTAGCAGCAGCCATCCTTGGTTCACAGCTTGGCCTATCCTGGCCACTTCCAAGACCAGGACAAGTAGCAAACATCTGCAGATCATATGGTAGCTCATGGTAGGTAACCCCAGTTAGGGAAAAGGTGGCAGTTAACCTTGATCTACATGTCTCAGGAAGCCTGAGAGTCAGTGCACCCACTGGACAAATTTCAGACTACATCGAAGCATCACCTAACCACCTCACAAACAACACAAATAAAGGGTGGGCCTAGTGGGCACCTGACCCCTGCTGAAGTAAGTCCTGCTCTATGGGGTCATCCCTTGAAGTACTGGTCTTCCATGGGGGCCATAGCCAGTCCTTGCAACAGATTGATCTAAAGATAAATACCCACACTGGTTATGGCAACAGCAGTTAAGGATCACCTACAACAAGATAGTTCACATGACCCACATGGGGGACACACATAGAGTGTTGAGTCAGGTGATTGGGAGGCTGTGCCACTGAATCCTACAGAACACCTCCTACATAAGACTCTTCTACCAAGACTGGAAGATGTAGAACTCTACCTAATACATAGAAACAAAAACGGAGAGGAAGTCAAAATAAGGATACAAAGAAGCATGTTGCAAATGAGAGAACAGAACAAAACTCCAGAAAAAGAACTAAATACAATGAAGATGAACAATCTACCAGATTCAGAATTCAAAGCATTGGTTATAAAATTCTCAATAAACTTAGGGAAATGGTAAGTGAACTTAGTGAGAATTTCAAGAAACAGATAGGAAACATAAAAAATGGGTATAGAACACATAAAATGAACCAGTCAGAAATGAAGACTACATCAACTGAAATGAATAATACATTGCAAGGAGTCCACAATGGAGTAAGAGAAGCAGAGAATTGGAAGTAAAGAAAGCAGAAAATATCTAATTAGAAAAATATATATAAATGCAGTATTATCCTAATTCCAAAGCCAGATAAAGTCACTACAAAAAAGAAAAGTATAGGCAAATGTACCTGATGAAAATAAATGCTAAAATCCTCAACAAAATATTAGCAGCCAAATATAGCAATACATCAGAAAGATCATGCACCGTGATCAAGCAGGATTTACTCTGGGACTACAAGTTTGATACAACATTTGCAAATCAGTAAATATGAGTCACCACATAAAGTGAAGAATAAAAGCCATGTGATTATATCAATAGATGCAGAAAAAGCATTTGATAAAATCCAGACACATTTTTGATAAAAAACTCTCAGTGAAGTGGGACTAGAGGAAAAATACTTAAACATGATGAAGGCCATGTATGAGAAATTCACTTTCAGCATCTTACTCAATGGGTGAAAACTACAAACGTTCTCCTTAAGATCCAGAAGAAGACAGTGGCCGCTTTCACCTCTCTTGGTCAACATAGTACTGGAAGTCCTAGTCACAAAAGTCAGACAAAAAGAAGTAAAGGCATCCAGACTATAAAGAAAGAAGTCAAACTATCTTTATTTGCAGATGACATGATATTGTACATAGAGAACCCAAAAGTTTCTGCCAAGAAACTATTAGAACAGATAGATGAATTCATCAAAATAGAAGAATATAAAATTAATATCCAGAAATCAAATGCACTTTTATATGCCAATAACAAATGAACAGAAAGGGAAATTAAGAAAAAAATCCCATTTCCAATTTTTTCCAAAAGAATAAAATACCATGGAATAAACCTAACCAAAGAAGGAAAAGATCTTTACTCAGAAAATTGTAAGATACTGTAAAAAGAAATTGAAGAAGATATAAATAAGTGGAAGCACATACCATGTTCATGGATAGAAAGAATTACCATAATTAAAATGTCCATACTGCCCAAAACAATCTACAGGTTCAATGCAATTCCTATCAAGAGTCTAATGACTATTTCACAGAACTAGACCAATATTTCAAAAGTTTATATGGAACCATAAAAGGCCTCACATAGTCACAGTGATCCTGAGAAAGAAGAACAAAGTTGGCTGAATCACACTATCTACTATCAATCTACACTAGAAGGCCACAGCAATTACAACAGCATGGTACTGGGAGTATAAGAGACACATAGATCAATGGAACAGAATAGAAATTCCAGAAATAAACCTACACAATTTATAGTCAATTAAATTCAACAGAGGAAGCAAGCACAAACAATGTGTTAAAGCTCGTTTATTCAATAAATGGTGTTGGGGAGGTTGGACAGATACGTGCATAAAAATGAAACTACACTATGCTCTTAGACCACACACAAGAATAAATTCAAAGTGCATTAAAGACTCAAATGTAGGACCTGATATAATGTAAACCATAGAAGAAAACATAGGAAGCAAAATCTCGGACACTGCTTATGGTGACATTTTATCAGATATATCTCCCCAGGCATGGGAAACAAAAGATAATGTAAATATGTAGAACTACATCACACCAAGAAGTTTTTGAACATTGAAGGAAAATATCAACAAGATAAAAAGACAGCCCATGGATTGTGAGAAAATATTCACCAATACATATGATAAGGGGTTAATATCCAAAATTTATAAAGAACTTACAAACTCAACACAAACAAGAAAAACAAACAATCCAGTTAAAAAATGGGCAAAGGACCTGAGTACATACTTCTCCAAAGAGGACATACAGATGGTCATAGACATATGAAAAAATGCTCAACATCATTAATCATCAGAGAGATGTTTTTAAATCACAATAAGAATCATCTCACACCTGTAAGAATGGCTGTCATCATTAAATCAACAAACAAGCGCTGGCCAGAATGTGGAGAAAGGACAGTCCTTTTGTATTGTTGGTGGGAGTGCAGATTGGTGCAGCCACTGTGGAAAGCAGTGTGGAGATATCTCAAAAACTTAAAAATTAATCTGCCTTTTGATCCAGCAATCCCACTTCTGGGAATATATCTGAAGGAACCCAAATAACTAATTTGAAAAGACGTAAGCACCCCAATGTTCATTGCAGCATTACTTATAATTGCCAAGATCTGGAAGCCACCTAAGTGTCATCAGTAGATGAGGGGATAAAGTAGCCACAGGACATTTACACAAGAGAATACTACCCACCATAAAAAAAGAAGAAAAATTTTACCTTTTGTAACAGCATGGATGGACCTGGAGAATATTATGCTAAGTGAACTAAGCCAGTTGGAAAAAAAACAAATACCATGGGATTTCACTCATATGTCAAATCTAATGAACAAACTGAACTAACAAGCAAAATAGAGATGGATTCATCGATAGCAGGATGACAGCTAAGGGGGAAGGGTGGGAGTGAAAGGATTAAGAAAAAAGGGAAAAAGACTGATGGACATGGACAACAGGTAGTGATTGTGGGGGGAGGGGTGTGTAAGGGGACTAAATGGTAATGGGAAAAATAAAATTAAATTAAAAAAACAAAAAAGGAAATTTGAATTTTTTCATGTAGTTGTAATTAAATGGTATTCTGCAAATATGAAAGACTAAGAGGATTAATTCCAACTAAGATAAAAATGTAAGATAAAATAAAAGCAAAATGAAGGTGCATTAAGACACAATGAACTTGGAAAGATCAGGAAAACTGTTACGTTATCACCAGAGTGTCATCTTGAGCATGTTTGTAACTTTGGCTCTGCTGAAAAATGAGAGGTAGAGCAATATGGTTAATGTGAATTTCAGTGTAATAACTGCAGAGTCATTGCCTAGTGCTTCATAACATTAAAAATAATGGTAGGAGTTGCAATGGGAATAGAATAGAAATCTTGATATGGAGTTAGTGGCAAACATATATTAAAAGCAAATTGTCAAAATATAACTGAATGTAGCAAACATAAAATACCAGTAGGGGGACAAAGTAGTATCTTTTAAGGAATCTAAATTTTGGGTATATAAACCAGTAAATAAAAGACTAAATGGAAGGAGGAGCAGGAGAATGGTGACAAATTGTAGTCAGCCCAGCACAGCCATTCATTCCAGCAAATACCTGATGGTGATCTTTGAATGTCAGAAGCAGTATCATAACCACTGTGGTTTCCATTTCCCCCTATTTTAATACTTTTTTCTGTTATTTACATAAATACAGTTATGCTTAAAAATGTTGATATGCAGTGACCCAGCAATCACAGTGATATGCAGTGACCCTGTAAATATTAAATTTACTGTGACTTGTTTCAAAATAGATTGCCTACAACTCAATGGTAATTTTATTGAGTGGATTTAAAACACTTTGTGTGGTTTCAAGAAGTGTCTATTTTGCTCTGAAGAGGAAAAAAATTGTTTTACCCTACTTATGATCAAATTGATTGTCAACTTGCCCATGCAATGTTTAAGTTATGAATGAATCCCAATAAGTGTTTACAGTCACTCAGAACAACTTCTTCTCTAGAAAGATTAGTCTGTAATGGAAGGTTGGCTGGTAGAGGCTATGAAGTTACTGCCCTCCTCTATACATGAAACATTTAGTGCCGTGGCGCTTTGCTTCTCTAAAGAAACCCACCTTTTCAACTAAACAAGAGCTACAATGATTTTATGGATCATATTATTATAAAATATCTTCCAATTGACAGTTTTTAAGATTTAGTAAACCTCTTTTAAATCACTTAAATACCTGGTCTATACATATTTCCTTGTTAAACAACTCCTACCTATGTAATCCAAATTCCTGTGATTTTGCTTTCTTATTATGTATTGAGCTGGATAGACTTTTCTTATAAATTCTACTGAATTGCTAAAAGTCAAAGGATAAAACCATTTGGAATGTGGCTTTAATTCAAATGAAACTGAATATAGGAGTTAATGGTTTGTGTCAAGTCAATGTCTCTAAAAGAATAGAAGATAGCAATAGCTAATGTGTATTTGCTTTGCTGCAACTAAAGTAGTTTTATATTTTCAATAGCTTTATTGAGATATAATTCACACACCACAAAATTCACACATTTAAAGTGAGCTAGGTAGTGGTTTTAAAATATTTACCATTAAGTCAATTTTAGAATATTTTCATCACCACATAAAAAAATCCATTTCATTTAGCTATCATTTCTTAATTCTTCCATCACCTGTCATATATTCTAAGAAACTACTAATTTACTATTTTTGTCTATAGATTTGCATATACTGGATATTTTATACAAATGAAATCATATAATATATGTTTTTATTTTTGTGACTAGTTTCTGTCACTTATCATAATACTTTCCAGGTTCAACCATGTTGTA
>PVKM010009002.1:0-37800 GCA_004027735.1 Carollia perspicillata | reverse complement strand
TTCTCACTGCAGTAAAACATAATTTGGCTGAAATAATGAGATTCAATTGCTCATAAGTAAACTGCAGCTTAAACAATGGCAGTTGGGCAGTGTTTGCTGTTGAGCCTCCTGTTGCAGAGGCAAGCTTTGTTACCGACTTGCTTTCGATATATTTTCTACAGATTAAAACTCTGGGAAGAGGGACCAAGAAAAAAAAAAAAAACTACCAGAGAACTAAATTGAATTCATGTATAGTGCCAATTCTTGTATATTAAGTTCTGATTTTCTTTCCAAGCCCTTCTCAACTTTAATTTACTGACACCAACTAACAAATGTCTTTTGTATCATTTATTTTCCAATTATCCATATTCTAGACTCAAATATTTTGATCAGCACAAATTCCAATGAAGTCTGATTATGTTTCTTTGGAAGAATCAATTAAATTACTTTTTTTCTGGTTGTGGAAGGCGAATGCCAAGCCCTGTGGATTACAAATAACTTTTAGAACACTTAGAAATTGTAATACATATGGCACACATGTTTACTGACACTCTCCTCCCAGTGCTGTCTGAGGCATAGAACGTTCATGTAGATTTCACTTGAGTGACACTTGTAAGCGGGAAAAGATCATTTTCATGATTTTCAGTCTCTTTTTGTGAACTCATCTTTATGTTTTTAAATGTCTGGATAACCATGTGATTTAATAGCCCTTATTTTGGCATGGTTATGAAAGTCAGATCTGAGTCCTGTTCTGTAGCATCATTCTATGAAAAACAAAAACAAAACCCTATGAATTCAAGTCAGTAAATTGGATTTAAGGACGAAATAGCTGCTTATGGTAGCCAGTATCTGGCTCACTGGAGTCCTCTCTTGCCTCCCTGACAGAAGAGTAGACCCTGCGTCTGTTTTTTACCCAAGTTGTTTGTGGGCTTCCTTGCTGGGGGTGTTTGGTGATGAGTGAGATTTTGCTTCTTTAGGAAAATACTGACCTTCAAAGGCAAGAGAACTGAGTGTGTGGCCATCCTTCTGGTATTCTTTCCACTTCGGTGTGCTCTGGCTGTGGCTCCTTACCACACCCTTCTGGACCTCTACCAACGCAAAAGCTTAACTTGTCTTTTGTCTATTCCCTCATAATCACTCTTTTTTGTTGTTGTTGTACTTTCTAATGAAGTAAAAATATGTTTTTTATTCAGCTAATAATAGAATGCAATAATCTGTTTACTCTTCAAAGTCTAGAACAGATTTTACCTTTGCCACTTAACCCTCTCTATTGAAGCTTCTGTAAAGCTTATGATACTACTCTCACATGGCATTGTTTCTTAGTATTTTTGCAAATGAAATATGCTATGTCACTATTTTTGGTCATATCAGAAGCATGGATGGAACTGGAGATCATTATGCTAAAGTGGAACCTAATCAATAAAACAAAAAAGCAAGCAAAATATAACCAGAAACCTTGAAATAAAGAACAAACTGACAGTAACCAGAGGGGAGGGAGAGGGAGGTAATGGGGGAAAGAAGGGGAAGGGCTGTCAAGAAACATGTATAAAGGACCCATGAACAAAGCCAAAAGGGTAAGGATTGGGGTTGAGTGGGGTAGGGGCAAATGGTGGTGAGAAAATGGGGACAACTGCACTTGAAAAATTAAAAAAAAGTTACACTTTCATATAACATTTGTCCCTCGGGCAATTATACAATTATTTTAGTGATGTTACTATAGCTCAGAATGCTGGTTGAACTCTTCTTTTTCAATTTTCTTCAAAGCCTGTAGCACTTTTTTTAGAAGACTTCAATAGTGGTAATTCTTCATCTCTTGCAGATGGCTTAAATTTTTGAAAATAGTTAAAAGACATTCAGAGCTAAGTGTGGTGAATACGATGAGTGATCAGGCTGTGTGATGCACTCTGTGTGGAAAACTTGATTTGATTATAACCTAATGAGACGTACATTTTGGGGTTCTGAGAGGAATTTCTGAACAGGGGTCAAAGACTGAGCCAATAGCTTTTCTTTAAATAGTGGACTGGCCTTTGATGGTGACGAGGTTCCATCACCTCATGCACAGGTGCCCAGAAATTAGAATCTAAATCCCTCATTTTAGAGACAGGAACAGACATTCAGGAAGAAGGACTCACTTGCTCATGTTCAGAATAATAAAACAATGAAATGTCTAATGATTACAATAATCCAATAATGAAATAAAGTATCTGGAAATGGCAAATAATCATCTTTGAGTATATTGGTTAAATCGGAAGGAGGGATTATATATGCTGCAGTAAGTCAGGTAGGCTTTTTATTGCTGATGGGAGTGCTAAGACTTTGATTGGGATGTAATTTAAGGAGCTCCAAAGCCATTCTGTACTTACAAATCACGGAGCTGGCATCTAGTTCTGAGTCTCCATGAGTGTAGAAAAATCTCATCAGTACTCATTAAATCTCAGCTTTAGAAGGAACCATGAAATTCATTTGGTTAAATTACTCACCTGCAGATTGACCTGCTGTGGTTTTGAGGATCACATTAATATTTCCTCTACTTTAAACTTTATAGGAATGGACAATCCAATATATTAAGATATCCAATGGCAGTTCCATTTATTAAAATTTTCTTTGTTATATTAAGCTGAAATTGCTGTGGTGTCCAGGTATGGTTCCTTCTTCTTAGCTCTCTGACCACAAGGTACATCCAGAATAAATCTAATCACTCTTGTATATTGTTAAAGAAAAGAAAATAAAAAAAAAATCTCTAAGTCTTCTTAAAGTTGAATACTTCATTTTCCTTAAAAATATTTCATCTTAAGTAATTTCAAAACCTTGTTCTCATTGGAGTGGCTTTTATAAGTTGAAAATCTTTTTAGGATTTTGATACATTAGCATTATTATGACCCTTCTCTAGGCAAATAGTTGCTCCATTTGTCTCTTGAAATGTGAGATCCTGAAATACACATACTGTAAGAGGAATTTGGCTACCCAGAGTGAAAATGGACTGAATATTTCATTAAATGAGGATTGTAGCCTCTATCAATGTAGACTGATAGAGAAGAACTGTAATCTTTTTGAGAAATTTGCCTCAGGTTTCAGGGTGTTCTGTTTGGTAGTACTGAAGGCCAACCACATCTTGACATTGTCCTCTAACTCATAATATTTTCTCTGGATTCATATCGCCTCCCATCCCAAATATTTTATATTATTTTCAAAAGACTTCACACCTCTAAAAATTTTAGTTACAATTTTATTTAATTCCATTGACTAAGAAAAGTCAAGCACTATTATCTTTTCTTTGTATGGGTAAACCATACTACAGTTATGAAAGTGGAAGCCAGCTATTAGGGGTTAACTAAATTCTGCATTTTATACAAGTTGTTTAGTAGACACTCTTTAGAGAAAATAAGGCAGTAGGTATACCAAGTTTACATGAGAGAGTGTTGAGTTTTTTTGTTTGCTGTGAGATAACTTTGGTATATAACACCACATAACTTTGAAGTGTACAGCCATATTGTTTAACACCTGTATACATTATAGTCTACTCACCACCAAAAATCTAGTGTTTACCTGTTACCATAAATTTTACCCTTTTTACCAATTTTTCTTCCTCTCTTCTCCTCTGTTAACCACCAATTTGTCATCTGTATCTGTAAGTTTATTTTGGTTTTGTTTTACTTTTGTTTGTTTCTTTTTCCATTTCACACATGTGTGAAATCATGGTTTTTCTACTTTTCAATCTGACTTATTTCACTTGGCATAATACCTTCAGGTTCCCTATGTTGTTGCAAATGACAATATTTCACCTTTCTTTGGCCAAGTAGTATTCCAGTGTGTGTGTGTGTGTGTGTGTGTGTGTGTGTACATACAACATTTAATCATTTATTGGTTGACAGGCGCTTAGGTTGTTTTTTTGTAACTATATTGCAAAGCTATAATCATCAAAACGGTATGGTATTGGCAGGAAAACAGACACACTTACCAATGAAATAGAATTGAGGGACCAGATATGAAATCACACATATTTAGACAGCTAATTTACAAAAAAGAGAGCCAAGAACACACAGTAGAGAAAGGAAAGTTTCATCAATAAATGGGTTGGGAAAAATGCAGTCACATTCAAAAGAATGAAACTAGCCCACCATCTTACACTATACATAAAAATCAATCTAAAATCAATTAAAAACTTGAATATAAGACCTGAAAATATAAAATATATGGAAGAAAACAGGTGCTAAAATTTGGGACATCAATCTTAGCTATGTTTTTGTGGATTTGACTTCAATAGCAAAGAAAACAAAAACAAAAATAAACAGATGAGACTATATAAAACTAAAAAGCTTCTTCACAGCTTAAGAAGCCACCAACAAACCAGGAATGATACAACCAAATGGGAGAAGATGTTTTCAAATGATACTTCTAATAAAGGGTTAATATCCAAAATATATTTTTAAAAACCTCATACAACTCAACAATAAAAAAGAAACAATCTGAATTTAAAAATGATCAGAGGCTCTGAATAGGCATTTTTTTCAAGGGAGACATATGAATGACAAACAGGCACCTGAAGATATGTTCAACATCACTCATTGTTAGGGAAATGCTCAATGAGATACCAAAGATCACCTCATACCTGCTAGAATGGCTATTATCAAAAAGAAAGGAATAATGAGTGTTGAGTAGGGTATAGAGAAAAGGGAAATTGGTATAGCTACTATGGAAAACAATGCAGAGTTTCCTCAAAGAAACTTAAGAATAAATTGTCATATGATCCAGAATGTTTTTTATCTGAAGACCATTTCAACTGTATAATTTGAATATCTTGCCTTGTGGACTTTAAATTAGTTTTGTCATACATATAACTTTTACACATTTAACCCTATACTGCATTATTACTATTGCTTTAAACAGCCCAGCCTATTTTTACAAGACTTAGGTAATAAGAAGTATTTCTATTTATCTAACTAATTTTCAAGCAGTGCTCGTTTACCCCCACTTTCCTTTTCTAAGTCATGGGTCTCACTCTCCTCCCCACCCCCTACTTCATTTCGCCAAGTTTCAATTTCAATGACTTCAAATTCACTTTCTTCTTCAATGTTAAAGTTGCCATTAATACCATCTAATATATTTTTCATTGTGGACTTTGTACTTTTCTATCTCAAGTTCCATTTAACTTGTGTTCTTGTCTTTCATGTCTATGCTTACACGTTCAATATTCCTCCCACCTCTTGAACATAGGAATACAGTTATACCTGTTTCAGAGTCCTGTCCCACTCATTCTTTCATCTGTGTAATTTCTGAGTCAGTTTCCTTTGACCAATTTTTCTTTTCATTATGAATTTTATTTTCTTGTGTCTCCCATGCCTAATAGTTTTGATCATATGCCAGACAGTATAGATTTTAACTTGTTACTACTGATTTTTTTGTTTTTCTGTATTCCTGTGAATATATTGAGCTTTGTTCTGGGATATGGTGAAGTCACTTTGAAACATTTTGATCATCAGATCTTGCTTTTAAGTTGGTTAGGTAAAACAAAAACAACATTTGGTCTAGGATTAATTTTTCTCTACTACTGAGGCAAAGCCCTTCTCAAAGAATTTAACTCTGCTGTTGTGTACACAAATTATTTCTGGCCCTGTGTGAGCTCTAAAGGTTCTTCCCTCTAATCTTTCGGAGCACTTTCCCCCCAGCTCTAGGGAGTTTTCTCATATTTGTGTGCTGATCAGCGCTCTGCTGAATACTCAGAGTGGATCCCTCTATAAATCTCCGGAGTTGTCTGTCTGCGTGTAGCTCTCTCCTTTCAAGTGTTCTGCCCTGCAAACATTAGCCCCCTGGCTTCTCTGGACTTTGGGCTTCCTCTCCTCGACTAAAACACTGCACTGAGTACTTTCTGGATTCTCAGTTCTTGCATTGCAGCCTGGAAATTCTCTGCCAGCAGTAAATAGATACAAAGGAGCTAATCATATTTGATTCTCATATACAAAGATTGCTATCATTTATAAGGTGATGCTCAGCATCTTAAGAACCTTGTTTTATATTCTTTCTATGTGTTATTTTAAGTGGAAGTGTAAATCTAGCCATTGCTGTCTAGAGGGAAAATTGCACAAGTCACAGTATTTCTGACAAGACTTTTTGACAACCCTCATGCCAGTGGGATCACAAATAAAATCAACAAAATATGTATTTAACTGGCCATTAAGTTTCTGTCTTTACCATCAGTTTCTTCAGGTATTTCTTGCAAGTTGACTAGACAGACCAGTATCTGTTGAAAAAGGGCTTTTCTTCCTTGCTTCCTTCTTTCTTTCTGAGACTAAACTTGAACATAAAGTCAATGCAAAAAATTAAGAATGAATGGTTAATGCTGTGTTATCCAACTGAAAAATACCTTTAATATTCTAGGAAAATGAAGAAACTGGCCTGATAAATGCACATTTTAGAGGTGACAGGGAGACACGATGTAGAGAGTTTGGATGGTGAAAGGCCTAAGGAAGTGGGAAAGATGGACTCCTTATGGTACAGTGTGAGTGGCAGACTTCAGTATTGCTAGGCACACAGAACTTGAAACTTGACCTATATTATTAAAAACCTATACTACAGTGAAGTACTTTGTAAGAGGATTTACCCCTATATATCTCACATTTGCCAAGTCACAAGTTTCTACAAAGCACTGATAGACTCCAAAACAAGGAAGTTTATTAAATTGGTTTTGATCTATGTGGGGAACTCTTTTCAAACTTAAAATATCTCCAAAGCAATTACTCTCCAACTCTTATTAAAGCAGTGCCTTGAAAAGTAGGAAAGGGATGAGTCATTCACCCTCCACCCTTTGTTGTGAAGTCTGAAGAGGTTACTAGTCCTTGTTCCTTCTTCCTTTTGCATCATGCCACCTCAAGTTATGTTCTCACACTGCTCCCACCCCTCGCCAATATTGCACACTCCGTGGTTGTCAGGATCTGCACTCAAATCAAGTTGGAGGAAATGTGTGGAAACGGTGTGCTGTGAGGCCGAATGCCTCCCCTCTTGGTTGAACAGCCATCCTGGGAAAGCGGAGGATCATTGCTCTCAGTGTGGTTTACTGGGCTCCCTGGAGTATTGTGATTGTGTCCCAGTAGGTGAGACTCCTGAGATTGGCTGGGTGAGTAATGGAAATCATGGCAGTTTATTGGATCCCATTCATCATGTCATGCTTGTGAGCATGCTGTTTTATAGCCACATTGCTCCACGGTAGCACCATTTTAGTGTGCAAACTCTACTTTTTCACTTTAATTTGCCACAAATATGATATAAAGATAAAGGAATTTATGTTTCTCATTCACCAACAGGAATCGTCTCCAGTAGTTTGCAGATGATCAATTGAGATGGGACAGAAATCCTCCCCAATGCATATTACATGATATTGTCAGAGAGGGACATGAACTAATGAGCAAGCACTACTGACAAATGTTCAATTCCATTGGGCTTTATAATTTCTAGAAAGATACGTCTGAAAAGTCCTGGGAAGGTACTAATACTCTCAAGAACGATCTGTGCCTGGTTTAACTGGACAGCCAATGAGGATGGGGCACGCCATTTCTAAATGGTGCCTTCTGGTCAGATGCTTCTTAGTCAAAGTCCCGTTGAAACCTTTCCATGCTTTTCTGAAATGGCTGCATGTTTTTGTGAATTTCAAGCAAATTGGTACTGACAGAACAATCTCTTTCCCCATAATTGTTTAAAATATGGAGAAAGAAGACAGCTTAGACACCTTTTATTCACTTTTGCAATTGCTTTCAAAACCATTACATCAATCAAAAATTATTTATTTGGTACCTGAAATGTGCATATCCCAGCAGTACCAGCAGTGTAAACCAATGCTCATTGCAGAATAGTATACACTGTGACTCTGCTCTTAAGCAATATTAAAGTTAAGCATATTTAAATACTTTTTGTAATGAGTAAAAATGATAAAAATGTATTGAATACATGCATTGCCAGATATTGTATTAAATATTTTAAATTTATTTCTTACCGTGATAGTTTTAGAGTATGTATAACAATTCTTATCGTAAGTGACAAAAATAATCAGTGGAAGTGGTTAAGTAACTTGCCCCATCACACAGTCATGGAGGAGAAGAGCCGGAATGCAAACTCCCATTTGTGTTCTGCTTAAGTGTGGATTGCAACACACCACATTAACGTTTTGTATTCGTTTCCTAGGGTTGCTGTAACGAGGTACCTAAACTCGGTGACTTAAACAACAGACATTTATCTTCCCCACATTTCTGGGGGCTAGATGTCTGAAATCAAGCTGTCAGCAGGATTGATTCCCATTAGGTGGTATATGGGAGATTCTATTCCATGCTCTTCTAGCTGGTGGTTGCAGGTGATCCTTGGTATGCCTTGACCTCTAAGGCATAACTCCAATCACTGTCTCTATTTTCACATGATATTCTCTGCTTTGCTTGTGCTTGTGTTTCTTCTCCTCTTGTTATAAGGACACCAATTATGTTGGATTAGGGCTCACCTTTATCCGGTATGATCTCATTTTAGCTTGATTACATCTTCAAAATACCTATTTCGTAATATGATCACATATCTAGGTACGAGGGATTAGGATTACAACACATGTCTTTGAAGGACAAAATTAACCTATAACATTCTTCATTTCTGCTCTATATGTATTCTTCAAATTTGTGGTTAAATTTAAAAAGTGTGAGAGCTCTTTAAAACACATAATCTTGCATGTAATAGATGCTCAAAAAATCGTGATGAATATCATTATCTTCACTAACACAACAACTTCATGCAATAGAAGACTAAATTAGTCCCAACATATCTCCTGAGTCTACAAATGTAAGGAGAGATCAAAGAGTTTTCTCTCCCAGAAAAATATTAGCTTGTACTCCTGTGATTCATCCCATTGCATTCATTATTCAAAAACAAATGAACAATTTCAGACTAGACTCTGCCCATATGGAACTTAGAGACACTAAACAAATAAGTGCACATATAATTGTACTCTTAGGAGAGTGACAAATGCTATAAAGAAGAAAAGCATTGCACTGGTTATAAACGTGCTAGGTCACAAACTTTTATCTCATTGAAGAATGAACTTTGGCATGAGAGAATGCAATAAATTAAATGCATATGAATTTAAAAGTATTCTCTATAGAATTCCTCAGAAAAAAATTTATCATTGTAGTTAAATTAATTTTATGAAGTATATCTCCAGATATATTTTTGATGATTTGCAACAAACTGAACCATTATGGCTTTATGAAAGCCTCATATTTGTTGATTTCTTATGCAATTAAATCCTAACTGAAGATTTGCTTTTTTCTTCTCCAAAGATTGATTGTGGCTTTAAACAAAATGTGATAGTTAGCAATGTTAATGTAAGCCCATGTTGGATTTTAACATTCTGAAATTTAGCAAAATAAAGAGAAAAAATACAAAATAAGGGTTTACATAACATTGATTGATTAGTAGAAAGGACTCTAAATTAAAAGTAATATGCACTGAGGCCAAAATCAATTTGATTTTATTTTTTGACTCTAAAAAATAGAAGTGGTTGAAACACATAATCACTAAAGATTCTTTCAGCTTAAATATTCCATGATTAAAGTTTAATTATTCAAATTAAAGAACATGCTATGTGTCTCATTGGTATTACTTTTTTGAGAGCAACAGAGAGACGACAGGAGAGCAGAGGTAGAAGTCAGAGTATAGGAGCTCTTCGAAGTGACAGAGACAGGAGAGACCCCACCAGCTACAGCCAGGAGAACACAAAGCAACTGGGGGCTTGGTCTAGTCAAGGTCCGAACAGGCAGGCTCTAGCTCAGTAACAGAGAAAAAATGTGTTTCTGTTGTTGTGATATTGTTTTAAACCTAGTGTACAACAGATGCTCTGTTACAGTTTTCTGTCAGAATGTCTAAATAAAGAGAACAGATTCTGCTTTTTCCTTCACTATTGCAATTTCAGAAGCCTTAATTAGGACATTGGAATGGAAGGTTATTTTCTTTGTTGGAGATGGAATTATCATGAAATCATTCCCAGAGGTCCTCATCCTCAACCCCAGCTGCTAAGGAACACTCATGCCTAGTGTACACTTCATTGTGACATGAAAGACATCATCTTGCCCTGGCAGAGCAGGTGTCAGACCACAAGGTTTTGTCTGAATAGCTTACACTGTTTTCCTAAAATCTCTGAAATCTCTGGCCATGTGTATGATCACTCTGATTTTGTATCCACAAAAATGAGAAACTCAATGTAAGCAGTGGCCCCTTTAAAGCTTTAGTCTGACAGTGATTGGTTTACATTGCGTTCTCTTCATCATTAAAAGTAGAACACAATGAGCAATTCCAATCCTGGAAATGTTTCATTCAAAGGCTATGTTTATATCTCATTAGATATTATGTGTGTGATGACTCAGTGTATCAAATAACATAATAATTGGGGAATTTGTGTCAGTAACATAGCCACTCCAAGTCTGTGCTTTCCCATTTATAATAATGGAAGACTCAAATGATAATACTATGAAATCAGTTTCAGGAGTAGAGACTCATTCCATATGGCTAGCTCTCTCAGATCTATTCCAATTATTCCTTATTCCATCCACTGGCACCATAAATGTAAAATGTTTTAACTATTGTTCTTATACTGTGGAGACAATGAAATCGGTGTGATTATAATCATTGGTGTATCACAGTTTTCCAGTGGTTCATCTTTGTTGCTTATGGCACTCAATTTGCTTTTTGTCATTGTTGATTGGATGACACTACCAATCTGATAGTCTGTTGTTTTCAGAATACATAGCCTTGAATGTATGGACTCAAAAACGGATATACCAGTTTTGTATGTCTAAGATGAGTCACGTCCCTGCATACTGCTATCTCCTGTTGCCGAATTATGAACACATATTTATTGCCAGGTATCAGGAAAACTAAATTAAAATTTCCAGGAAGCATAGGATTTCCTGGAATTGTATGATATTTCACATTTTTGTAGTAATTTATTTACACATTTTAGAATTGTAGTGAGCCACAACAATATTAACAAACAAGGAACTAGTTCTCTGTGACAGAATTATATACAATCTTAGGAAATTATCTGTTTTAACAAAGAAAAAAGATATAATAAGTGCATAGTTTTGTACTATTATTAACCCATATATTTTGATAAAATTATAGTAACACACACAAATGATGTTTACCTGAGGTTGTCACTTGAGAATAGAAGTCATTAAAAAAAAGGAACTCTTCACACAAAATAAAGATCAAATAATTTAACACATTAAAAGACATAACACAAGATTTAAAAGCCACTTTTAAGCCAAAACTTTAAAAACATGGTCATTGTTAATCTCCCTGATCCATATTCTTGATTTTTGATTTGTGACAAATATGGCAAATGTGGAAAATTTTATTTCATTTTTCATTGATGTAGCAATTGAAGAATATCAATGTTAAGAGTGAATCAAAAGCATCTTCAAGTTTTATATAAACTCTGTATTACCTTCCTGTTGTTGTTGTAACAGATTACCTTAAAATTACTGGCTTAAGATAGCACAGTTTATTACCTTACAGTTTGAAGGTCAGAAGTGTCACTGGGCTGAAATTAACACATCAGCAGAACTGCATTCTTTAGAGGGACCATGGCAGAACATCCCTTTCTTGGCCTTTTCCGTCTTCTAGAGCCCACCTGCATTCCTTGGCTAGTGGTCCCTCTCATTATCTTCAAAGCCAACGGCGAAGCGTTTTCAGATCTTGTTCTCTCCAACCATCTGCTGCCTCCCCCTTCTTTTGTTTGACTCCTGTAATTATATTGGGCCTTGCTGTATAATTCAGGATGAGCTTCTCAAGATCTTTAATTTAATCACATCTGCGGTTTCCCCATTTGCCATATAAAGTAACATAGTCACAGTTTTGGGGATTAAGATTTAGGTATCTTCAGGGGCCATTATGCTAATACCTACCACAAGCTCATTCTCTTTTTCAGTGATGAAAGTATTGTGTCTTTTTTCCAAAGAATTATCAAAGAATTTTAGCTTGTAACAAATACTCACACATCAGAAACAAGATTGAGCAACATTTGATAGTGCAACATATAGATGTCCTAGCATCATTAAGAAAATCAATAATGGGGGAAAAAGGGGAAGTTCCATGAAGGTACATGTACAATGGACACATGGACAAAGACAAAGTGGGTAGTTTCGTGGGTGGGAGGCGGGGATGGATGGGGTGGGGGCTGAGGTGGGGTGAAAATGGAGACAACTGTGCTTGCACAACAATTAAAGAAAAGAGGAAAATCACATAAACTTACCTGTTAAAATTTAAGGATTTATTTTTCTTCCAATTTTTTTAGAACATTACTCATAGGATTTGTATAATATATACGCTGCTCATAAATTTGTTATTTTATGTTTTATTTACAAGAATGAAATGATCACAGACAGGGCCACAAACACATATGTAAAATATAGTATCAGTTACAAGTAAGAAGACTGATTAGATTGTTACCATTCTCTCCTAGCACTCCTGACCTGACCCCTGGAAACAGCCACATTACCCTTCCATCGCACTGGTCTCCATTTCTTAGGCTTGCTTGTACTTCACATATGCCAATTACTTTTAGTAAGTAAAGTCTCAGTGCTGATGGCTAAATTTTAAATCTCACAAAGTTATAATACTTTTCCCATTTTCCCAAATTTTTAACTGATTTTTTCTAGAACACGAAGAGCCATCTAAATTTTCTGAGAAACGCCTGGCTTGGTTCCAACACAGAACACTGATTAGCAGAGCAACAAACCCCCTGGGTTGACTGGTTGCATAGAAGTTCCTCAGACTTTATGGTTCACAATAAATTGTTAATTCCTTTGTAAGACTGTCTTCCTTCATTGGAGCTAAATATCCGTATATCCTCTCCTCTGTTTAATTTCTGGGGCTATGAGGGTAGAGTGTTTTGAATCAATTAGAAACGGGTTCATATCAACTCACTATGAAGGTATGAAGATAGCTTTTGTGTGTGTGTGTACTGGAACACTCGAACCATTCAGCACAGTGTGCTGTGTTAAGAGCCTC
Organism: Carollia perspicillata; assembly: GCA_004027735.1. Taxonomy (NCBI): domain Eukaryota; kingdom Metazoa; phylum Chordata; class Mammalia; order Chiroptera; family Phyllostomidae; genus Carollia; species Carollia perspicillata. The sequence continues at coordinate 24,786 of PVKM010009002.1, read as the reverse complement.
GGTGCTGGAGCCAGGCAGCTTTAGGCCCAGTCCCTGCTTCAGCCCTCATTCCCTGTGCATTTGTGAGGCAGCGATTCACTCCTCTGAACCTTGGTTTCCTCTCTGTAACAAGAGGGCCATAGTATATCATTTCATTTCTAGATATTTTATTTCTTAGATCTATTTTATAAGTAATAAAATAAAATAGCTATATTTTGTTTCCTCTGAGGTAATCAGCATCGTACAATTGTTACACAACCTTTCCAGCATTTTCTTTATGTATTGTATTTACTATGTATTTATAGCCACAAAATACATACTTGGGATCTTTTAAAATATGACATAGATATTTTTTTAGGTATCACCCACAACTTGTTCTTTTTACTCATTATTTTTAAAAATCAAACTCGACAAAGTAGATCCCACCATTCTTTTTGCTTGCTATATAGTATTTCCTTGTTTTGGATACAACCCAGCTTTCACCTTTCCTCTGATTGACCTGTGCAAACGTTTCTCTAGTGTAGAGGCTAGACATGAAATTGCTGGCTGCTGTGTATATAATCTTCACCTTTATCACATATTATTAAATTGTCATGGCCTTCCAAATACATGTATCTCACCAATGTTTAATATTTAATGTCAGGGTTTCACCCTCGCAACTAGTTGGGTCTGAAACAGCATCTCATTGCTGTTTTAATTTTCATTAGCTGATTCCTGGCAGGGTTAAGCAGCTTTCCATAGGTTTCTTGATGATTCAGGTTTCCTCTTCAGGGATTACTTATAGACACAGGCTGTTTTTATATGATTTTCTTTCTTCTTAATTTTATGTAGGAATTCCTTTATTTTACAAAGAGATGCCCTGAAGTTTAATTTTGGCTTCAGTATTCAGGAAAAAAATATGATAGCATGTTTCAGCCTGTCTCAGACTTTGAAAGACAAAGTAACCAAATGCCTACCTTATTTCAGGCACTTGGATCATCTGCCTGCTCAGGGAGGGCATGGCCCCACACTCCCACCAGCTCTAATCAATAGGGCAGTGCCAGGAATGTGAACACAGTGTGGCCCTTGAATTGATGGTCAACATCTGATGTTCATTAATGTATTCATCTGCAAATTCAGGTGAGGATTCTAAATACAACTTAGAATGAAAAACTCTGTGCATTTCTTCAGGCAGCTGGATTTTAAGCAAACTTATTTATTACAATAATATATTGAAATAATGCCGATTTTGAAAGCTGTTAATATGGCATACAAAAATTATTAAGAACTTTCAAAGAGCTAAACAATATTAGCAGTTATTATGAATAAGAGAGAGTATATTAGATAGATAACATTAACAAGAACATAATATCCGTTTTGAGCCAGCAAATGTTTATAAAAAATTAAATGTTAATAAAAAGGCATGATAATAGTCATTAGATTATATCACAATGTTAATCTTTAGAAGCATTAAGAGCTATATTTAATTTTTGCTATTTGATTCAGTGGAAGCCAAGAGTTTTCAAGAAGAAGTCCTGTTGGAGAAGTCTCCATATCTTGTGAGGATGAATTAAAAGCAGAGTTTCAACTTTGCCACCTCTAAATGTCATGGGGAGGAAAGATAGCAAAATCATGCACAAAAGTATTCAGGATAAGTCATTCTTGATCTCAACATAGTCAAGACTCTAAGAAGTATAAACACTAGAAGAAAAAATGGAAGGAAAATAAAAATAATTCAAAGTTTCTTCTCATTTATACAACTTCAAAATATCGTTCTTTAAAAGTACTCATTAAAAAAGACAATGTCTTATCCCTTTGAATCTATGGAAGCCAAAAATTTTAGCATTGTTGAAATAATTTTCAGAGACTTCTACTTTCAATATCGGATGTCGAAGGATTTTTGAGATGTGCCTAATCTCATAAACAATTTTCTAAACACATTATTGATTTTCCCCTTGAATTACATTTTAGTATTTATAAATAGATTAGCAGTGTGTGACATGCCTGCTACAAGTGAACTTTGCTTTTCATGTGTCAGTGTGACTGTAAGAGCCATTATTAGCCAACAATGCAGAAAAAAGTTCTATTCCAACACCATGATGTTCAACTTTTAATTTTAACCATTCAAATTCTCCATAAGTAAGTTGCCACAGTCAATTTGCACCAAAAAAAAAAAAAATCAGATTTAATCTTATACCTAAGAAACTGGTTCTGAGATACTCCCATTCAGAGCTGGCCAAATATTTATTATTCAGCCATGACGTGTATTTGGCAAACTTCTACTCAGTGGATAGTCATCTATTATTTATTTGCTTTTTACATATCTTTTTATCTTTTTCCAACATATTAGCTTACTTGAGGATTTTTGTTTATGGCATCTTTTGTGTGAACGTCAGCACTTTGATATTTCAATTCCATTGTCTTCTGTACCTGTTAAAGCTACAGCGACTGACTGTCACTTTAATTGTAATCTCATTATAGACAGTCTAGAATCAGTTCAGAATCAGATCTTACATTGGAAACTCAGTGTTGCTGTACCCTAGGTATATTACGGCAATTATGAAAGTTGGTTAAGTTTTTCTTCTCAGCATTCATACTGGGGTCCAGCATTCTCTTACTATTCCCAGGACTGCTGGGCACCTTCAGTGTGGTACTTCTGCTCATGTGTTGTTCTGTTGTACTGACCCTTGTGCTCACGCTGTGATAGGAACACAGCAGTAGCCTGCAATGCTCAGGGTACAAATGTTGTCCATTGCAAAGACAAATAAGGAGCACTTCCCTCCTCATCACGCAACCCCACAGGAAGAAAAGTAATTCTTCCTGTGAGAATAGTGAGAAGTAATTACAAATCAGTATTTTCACTAAAGTAAATGTGGATATATGAAATTATGATCATTTTCCTATCTATGTAAATGCAGGATTTGATTCCAAACAGATTGGGAAAATTAGTCATTCTTGGTACGTGGTCTAATTCATAGACACCTGCGTTTGAAGGATTCCAAAAATCTCTCCGAGGGTTTGAGCCTTTGCAGGAATCAGGATCTAATGTCAGAGTGTCCTTTGTATCCTTTACAATTGTTATCACCTCCCAGCTCGTTGTCTCTGACATCACCAAACCCACCTGCAAGGCCTGCAAAGGTATCCTACCCCAGGGAAGTTGCCCTGTGATGCTCTCTCTCAAATACTGAACCCTCAGTGGTTTTTGCACCACTTGCTACTCTTAGTGGACAGGTTCCTTTTACAGAGTTTCTACAACAACCCAGAAGTAGGGGGTGGAGCTTTAAAACCCTATGAAAATAGTAAGCACGAAGTTCTTGCACCTGCCCATTTCTCACGTAATTCAGCTGTCGCAACAGCATTGCCCTGTCCTTATGGGAAACTCTGGGGCTTCTAGAAAGCCCGCACCTGCCCTGGGAGTATGTTCCTTCTTTGACTTACCTTCTTCATGTCCTTTAACTTGTCTGTCTATTGCTGTCTTTCCATCAGTCACCTCAGTGTCCCATTTATTTCTTGTAAAGGTTTTACTTATTTTTAGAGGGAGGGGGAAGGAGGGAGAGAGGAAAAGAAACATCAACATGTGGTTGCCTCTTGTTGCAACCTGGCCTGTAACCCAGGCATGTGCCCTGACTGGGAATTGAACCAGTGACCCTTAGGTTCCCAGTCTGGCACCCAATCCAGAGTCACAGCAGCCAGGGCTCAGTGTCGCATTTCTACAACCACAAAGTACTTTAGCAAAATATAAATGACCTAATATGGTACCTGGAAGACATTAAAACCTTCATAAGTGTGTGGAAATAAATATACAGTTGTAACTATAATCAAAATGCCCATAATTTATTAGATGTGGAGAGAAACTTGGACATGATGTAATAAAATTCTAGCTGCACACTGGGCCATTTACTTGAGGATTCTCCTTCCCAAAGCAACATATTTTGACTTTGAACAGTTCAGTTTTTACTGTTAGAACATTCTCATTATTCAGTCAAAATCTGCCTCTTTACCATTCTTCCACAAATTCCCATTTTGCTGTGTGAATGTTTTTAGAGAAAGTCTAACCTTTCTTCCCTATATGAGTCCTTCAAGTATTTAAATATAATCATCTTTACCTCTTCTTTTTATTTCTCTTCTCTTTGCCACATTTTATTGCAGCACTCATTTTCTCTATGGTTTAATTCCAGATGGCTCCCTTCAGAGTATACCATGACTCCAGTTTGTTTCATAATATGTGTTATGTAAAATCTAACAGCATCCTTCACCCTTCTGCTCTGACCACCCAGGGATTATGGGGTTACTATCTTCTTCTTTGTAGACACTCCACATCCTGGAATCAACCTGTTTTCACAGAACCCCTTATTCACTATAATTTGTCCACTGGTGACTAATCAAGATTTTGCTTTCACTTAGCATTTTGAATATGCCTCTATTTTCTGTTCTTCCTACTGTATACCAGTCCTTAGTTTAAACAGCAGTGTGAGAAATTCTTGAAAAGAGAGGAAACACATTTTTCACCTGCAAATTCCTACTGCCCAACACAATGTGAGTCACCTGACTGGTTATCATAAATGCTTAATGAGTGGATGGCAAATAAATTAATAAATGAAAGACATGGCTCCTTTTTGTATAAACACTTTCTAACATGTTTAATACTATTGTATATATGCAATTCCATTTTTGGTTCCAAGTACAGAATTTTACCTTTTTCTTGTGTTTTAATGGATCTAGATAAAATGCACATAATTGAGTTAATCATGCTCTGCAGTTCATAGCACACTACTCTTATTGGCCAAGGACAGACTTTTTATTTGTTCCTATCAAATTTTAGTAGGGTGTCTTGCATCCATTACTCCTGACTATTGTAATTTGTATTTCTATGATTAGCTATCGCACAAGCTTTACATCATTTGCAATTTTGTTAAGCACAGTAAGAGGATTAAAATACAAGAAACAACAACAAAGAATAGGTGATACATTAAGTGCTGAATTGTAAGCTACAGACTTTAAAGGCTCTACAAATTTGGCAGAGATGTGTAGCTTGAGCATGTGAACGAGGTAAGAAAAGAGTAGAATCACCAAGATGGGAGCTGGCTCTAGAAGGCCTGGTGAGACTTGGAAAAAGAGGAAACTGTGAGCAAAGGAGAAGTAACAGCCAGTTGAAGTGGGACAGGACGTTGAAAGGAAGTGGTAGGCTACTCATTTGGGGAGTTTGAATCAGGATTTCTCTTCCTTCCCACCCTTCTCTCTTTCAGGGAGAGGCATTGTGAAGACAGACCTCACCGTTTCTCAGAGAGTCCCTGCAGACTTTACTCTGGGGATTTTGGATTTGTGCTGGAAAGAATACGAAGAGAGAAATGAGCGGGCGGGTGGCCTGTAGAGGAGCAAGAATGATCTGTGTCTCGTTGCTGCTGCCCTCTCCTCCCATCCTAAGCAGATCCAGCCTTTAGAAGATCTCATTACTATTTTTTATCCTAAATTATACTGCACCCCCTGAGGACTTTCCTACTTGCTGCCAACAGAGAAGTCACACAGATGGTTACTGTCTATGGAATCAGAATCCCGGAAATCTCATATTTAGCTGGGAGTGTGAAGACTTCATTATTTTATATTGGATCTCTCTTTATCAACCACTGAGATACTCCTAGCCCCTTAGAGGTTAGACCTCTATCAGCTCTACTTCTAACATTAAAAATTCTCTAAATAACATGCCTTTGTCTCTCACTGACAAGACATATAAAGCCAGATTTGTTCCTGTTTACCGTCGATATTGGCATCATCATGTAATTCATGTTTTAGCTTTATTACCTGCATTTCTTTGACTTCACCCTTGTTTTACTTTTATCCCATTATTATGTCATGGTATAATCCTCCAATCTACCTTCACATCCTGGACACCCTAACTGGGAACCACTGCTCTAAATAATTTTGTCTAAATATGGGCATTGATCTAAATATGTTACTTGACTTGTAGCTAAAGTAAATAAGAATTGACTAATCAAACTATTGATGTTAAAATTTTATTAGCATCAAGTTTGAAAGCTCAATTTTTTAATTGCAGTGTATTTGCAATGTATCACATTTTTTGAATAGTTTGCAAATGATAGATTAATAAAGTAACTAAAGCACTTCTGTAGAGGTTTGTATATACACATGAAAATACCCTCAAGTACTAAAATAATAAAGATAAGGAAGGATTTGGACTGGATATTTCTTTTCAGCTTACTGTAAATACTTCCTTAATTATAATCAAAACCAAGACTCTGGAATCTGGTTCATGAATTCTGTGGTGGCGACATTCCCAGGAGGCACATGGTTTCAGAAGCGGATGACTCACGTCCAGATCCCTGGGTCTCCCAGGGCACTTTTGGAGACACTCAACAACAAAAGAACATTGCAAGAGCTGGTTTTCTTTAATCAAAAAATTCCATGCCGATTTTAGATTCACACAGTCTATTTAGCCCAATCTGCGAGGAAGACAGAAATGAACTTTTAGAGAATTTTTGTTCAGCATGAAAGAAAAAATGATAAAACATTCCTAATATCTGAATCTTTCTTTGATATTAGAAGTAGCTGTTCAACATTTGGTACTATTCAACATACTACTCAATAGTTTGATTTTTTTCCAAACAATGACAAGGTAAATTGTACCTTCCCAGTTACACAATGCTAATAAGAAATAAATAAAGATGCATTTTTCTGATTTTCTTGCAGCTGGGTTCTACCAATCAGGTACTCCCTTAAAAAAAAACTAATTTATAATTGAATGATGCGGGGGAAGTGGAATTGTGCAGAGAATCCATTTTCTAGGGTAGATCAAAGCAGAGTTGATCAAAGCAGCATTGATCCAGGCTTCCTGATTCAGTAACTCCCTGCCCACGGCAGAGATAAAGTGCCCCAATGCGATTCTGGAAGCTAGACTCTTTTTCTCCCCGAACTACAGGAAGCGAATTGTGTTGTCTGCAATAAGAACCCTGCCTATTCCAAGCTTACACCATGGATTTATCACACATTCATTTATCTGAAACAATCTTCAAGGTATACCTGTTTTACCTCTCTTGGGACTTAAATTTTTATGTTTCCCACTAGACATGTAAATATATGTAAATATATATTTACATAATAACTAAATAAATGTAAATATATAACTGCCTTTTCTCTATAAGCCATCAGAATTTAATGAGAAAAAATAGAGATACAGGGGGTTCAAGTGTATGGTGACAAAAGGAGATTTGACTTTGGGTGGTGGGCATGCAATGCAATATACAGGTGTATCATAGAATCATAGAATCATAGAATCATACACTTGAAACATATATAAATTTCTTAACCAATGTCACCATATATATATATATATATATATATTTGGAGAGTATTGTCAGTATAAGTATACTTTGCCTTTATTACCCTACAATTACAATCTAATCTTTACATTTTACATTTTTAAATATCACCATTCTCTACAAGCAATAATTACTACATGCACAAGTGGGCACAGTTATATGAGGTAATTAGAGTATATAAAGCAATCTATAAAGTAATCGATAATCATTTATGGAGACTATTGTGCAGCAATCTTGGCTGTACACAATAGTCCAATACATCGCCCACTTCACTTTCCAAATGGAAGGTTCAACATACATAAGACAACAGCTGTGGCATCAACACTACTAAAAAGAGGAGCAACTGACTGTACTGGAAGCGAAGAATAAGGTTCTATACCTGGCTCTGTTACTTATAAATGTCATGCTTTGAGGATAATATTCTGTATCTCAACCTTGACATTTATTAACTGAGAAAGATATGAGATAATATTTGGAACATACCACTGTGTATTCTGAAATTATGTTTTTTTTCCAACTCACTCACCTGCACACACTTCAAAATGCAGTTCTAGCCCAATCCACTTTTTGAGCCAATCCTGGCCCTCAAAATTGAGATTGAGAACATTAGAGCATCATCATGAAGACACAGTGAGGAGTGGGACTGCCTTCAACGGCCAATGGCCCAATACTCGATGTATGGAGAGTGAACCTCAGACATCTGTTTGCATACTAAGCCACAACCTTCCCTGAAGCATAATCATATTCACTTTGGATTCCTGTTCAGCATTTCATTACCATCCCCTGGGATTGGAGCCCATCACCTCAATTTCCAGCCATGGATGCGACCTTTTGCCAAAGGACCATCTGGAATCGTACTGCTGCCATCCACCTGATTGTCATTACTGCCTCTGCCTAAAGCCTCCTGCCATGTGCCCCAGCAGGCAGGGCTGGACACCCTCCGATATGGACATTGGCCTAAATCAAGCCTGAGTTAACGACACATCTTAGAGCATCACATTGGATGCTGCTAGTTGTATGCCTCAGGGTCAAATCCAAAAAAACCACTCATGTTTATGAAATATTTCCTATGTGCCAAGCACCAGTCTCAATACTTGATGTACATTATTTCATATAATCTTTATAATAACCATGAATTAGATACTATAATCATTACAAATTTTTATGCATAAGTGATCAACCATGCTTAGATAATTTACCCAGAAAGTGGTGAATTGTGTTTTGAGCAAGCTCTTAATGACTAGGCCATGCTAATTAATATCTCCTCTCCTACCTACATGGTCTTGGCTTCAGTAGCCTTCTTCCCCATAGGCTGGTGGCTGAGGTTTTAGCATTTCATACAGGCTATAAAATATATTAATTACTATCATGATAGTATTAAACAAGGCAACATGTGTACAATACAATAAAAATAGTCTGTTTAAAAATTTTAAACCAATATTTATATTGAAAGGATTTTAACCATGTCGGTTGTTCAGGTAACTAAGATTTACTATTTCAACTATCAAAATATTTTGAACTATTTTCATCTGAAATTTTTCAAAACATACCATAACCTTGCCAAAGTAAAAAGTTCGAGAATGAACATGATGCATTATTTCCTGAACTCTGAGTAAAATAAGCCTTGAGAGAAGGTGTCTTGTGGGGGTATGAGATTTCAGCTGTTTATAGAATATTGATTGTTCAGATGTTGTCCTGTTTTCCTACTTCTTCATTCTGTCCTAGGGATTGAGGTGTCACATGAAGTAGGAGAGAGACTTCAGTGGCCATGCTGGTACCAGAGGAGCGCCTTGAGGAAACTGTCCTACGGGTTTGGGTGCAGCCCAGCGTTTCTTTATTCCTCTCCCTCCCTCCTCCGTCCACCAGTGCCTCCTTCTTAATGCATCACACATGTAGCCTTCTTTTGCAACAGAAAAGAATGTATGCATGAAGAATTAAATTAATCTTTAAGTGTCCCCAAATAACCTTATTCAAGTAAATATTTTAATGTGAAGAATAAGACAAAAGCAAATTTCTCCTTTTATCTCCTTAATTCTTTGTGCATTATATTTTTCTTCTATATTTTTCTTCTTCCTTTGATCTCGTGGCAGAAACGTGTCACAATGGAACTGGGTATCTTTCACATTAGATTACTCTCGCCCTTTGGATGCCCAAGGAAACAAAGGGGTGATGTTTCTTTGGACTAGGGCATTCAGTTAATCCATAAGCTTAAGTTTAGGATGACCCCAGGAATCTTGATAGGTTTTAAAAAGTTAAAATACCAACAGACATATGCCATGAAACTGGCAGACACATTGGAATATTAACATGAGCCAGAGATCATTCTATGAAGGAATATTTAAATTGAGTACAAGAAGCACTAGGTAATAGTCCAAACCAAGTTTGTGATCCAAACTGATAAAATAAGATGAAAGTGGAGGAAGACAAAGAGAGAAACAAGAGACAGAAGAATCTTGGCAGAGGGCAAGGCAGGGGATTTCAGGGGTATCTGGCAGATAAGGACTCAGCCATGTCAGGGCTCAACAGGAAAAATATCAGGTTTTTTAAGAAGACTCAATTTCTGTTACCTCTCATACTACCAGGAAAATTAGAATGTCCTTGCTATCTTATTGCCTTCCATGTTTTTAAAACCACACCTTTACTTATGTGCCTGCCTAATTAGACTCTGCTGGATGAGAAATGTGTATGCATTTTCACTTTCTGTCAGTCCAGTTCTATCCTCATGACTGGAACAGGGTAGATAATGAAACATTAAATGAAAAATAAATAGAAGTTCTAAGTTCTAAGGCCCAAAGAGTGTCGACTCCTGGTAAGCCAGTGGGGTTTGCTGAATTCTAATTTTTCCTGGGGTATAACTTGTCCCAGAATCTGGAAAAAAGTTAAAACTATAGGTGTGGATGATGATCTTCACTGTAAAGTTTCTGAGTTCCAGAAAGCATGTCATCCTTTCTCCATGGAGAATGTATACAGTGAAGACACAGAAAAAAATGATTAGAAAAAACCTACACTAAAATGGAATGCGGTCTGGATTTGTTAAAGACAGCCTTGAGTACTAAGCCCTCAATGAATATTTGCTAAATGAATGGATAGCCCTGTCTGTGGGGGTTAGTCACTGAAATGCTCAGAGGAGATCTCAGCAGGTTCTTTAGAGACAGACAGGATTTGAAGAGGTGGAAATGAGGGCATGGGGGTAATGCCATAGCATGTATGGACAGTGTCCCCTGAGCTAAGAGGCACATTGCTACATGGGCAAATCCTGTTCCGATAACTTGTTCTCCAAAATTCTCTACCACCTTCTGTTGAAGCTTTCTTAAAACTTGGCCCTCTGTGTTTATTCTATAAGAATGCCTTAAAGGTTGAATTGTTATTGAAATTCTGCTTCAGACTTAAGGACTTTCACACCTTTGGATAAGAATTTAAATAAGACATGAGCTAATCATACAGAAATATGACTTCTTTTCATCCAATTTCTTAAGCCAAGAAAATGTTGTTATTGTTGCTCTGACAAACAAGGAGATTAGACTTGGTAGTGATAAGGAATCTGAAAGAAGATCTGTTGAAGGACCTTTTTTGGACACATCTAGTTCAAACACTTTCTGTCTTCCAGCATTCCACTCGCACAAAACTTCTGCACGGAGTCCTTAGTTGGAAAAGACCATTCTCTCCTCCCATACCAGTGTACTTTGTAACACAGAGACTGCATTCTTGCAATAGGCCAGAAGCAGAACCTAACCAGTGTGAAATAAGGAGTGTTTTAGAAAACATATGTAGCGATAATATGGATAAGGATTTGAACAACAGCAACAACAAAAAAATCTTTTAATTCACTATGCACTGCAATGTAAGTTGCTTTTTCACAATGCCTTGATATGACATGTGGGATGAAGAATCTATTTTTAAAGAGAGAGACAGTTCTAATCTCCTCATCTAGGCACCCTTTGCTACAAATTTTCTTAACACATTTGCCTCTGAGAAGTTTGCAAACAAAGGCAAAGACAGACAAAGAACATATGCTAAATTGATCATTTCTGTGTCTGAATATTCACTATTTGAGAGACAAGAAGCTGTTCAATCTGATCTGGGTTATGATTATACTGTAGGCCAAATTGAAGTGTCTGTGGAAATGGATTGGGCGAGCTTCTTGGTTGTCAGTCATATCACTTATTCCGTGCAGAGTGAGATGAGGGCACTCATGGGAAACAGCAGAAGTGGTTCTGCATTACACCTAGACAGATGGGTGTTCCTCTCCTGCCAGGGGTCCCTGGATGCCTCAGCAGCCACCTCAATGAAGAGCAGGAAGAGCCCTCTCTAGTACAGCCAGTGCTGCTGCGTTCTGCTCAGGGAGAGCTCCGTGGTGCACGCCAGGAGCTCAGACTGTGGATGGATCGAGTGTTCTTCTCCAGCCCAAGCAGCAAACGCTCCTCTGTAAGAACTGGGCTGGGGCTGGGGATGAGGGGTGAGTTATGCATGACATAAAAATGGTTGGAGCGAGAGGATGTAAATGTAAAAATTTAAATAATGAAAGATTCTCATAGCACTTTAAGACAACAAAAGAAAAGTAAATATTTGATGCAGCAAAAGGTGCTGTACAGAAAAGGAGGAATTTCGGTGAGAAATTATGTTTCTGGAATGGATCCTCATCACTTACAAAAAACAATTTAAATCATCTCTGTTAGATGTATCTAGAGATGGAAGGATGAAATTAGCTTTGCTCTCAGGGCAGTGGATGGAAGAACCCTCTTCCCTTCTCTCTTCCCAAGTGTTTCAGTCATGGTTCCCCCCAGAGAAATATAACCAATATGAGACAGATAGATAAATAGGTAGGTATGTAGGTGGGTAGATAGATAGATAGATAGATAGATAGATAGATAGATGGGTAGAATGTAAGGAATCAGCTTGTGATTGTGGGAGGCTGGCAAAAGTGAAGTCTGTAGGGCAAACCAACGGGATGGAAGCTCAAGCAGTATTTCTATGCAGCAGTCTTGAGGCAGAATTCCTTCTGCTCTGGGAAACCTTAGGTTTTTACTCAAGTCATTCAGCTGATTGGATGAGGCCCACAGAAATTATCCAGGGTAATTTCTTTTACTTAAACTCATCTGATCATACGTGCTAAGCATATCTCCAAAATACCTTTCCAGCACTATCTAGACTCCTGGCTGATGGAACCACGGGGCACCAGAGGTCAGCCAAGTTGGCGTGGAAAAGTAACCGTCGCAGCACCCTGGAGGGGCTGCCCCTGCCACACATGCTGCTGTCTATGATGCAGTGTAAGTCCCTCAAAAGATACTTCTGTTTCAAATGACCCTGTTTCTCCTATCTTATTACTGTTCTTAACAATTATTGTTAATATTTGCTATTGTCAAATATTTACATATTCAATTTCACCTTTCTCATCACATGATTGGTCTTTATAAAACTGACAGGTCCTCCTTCCTTTTCTTGATGACATTCTCAGGTTCCCTACAACCTAAGCCCACCTGGCCTCACAGTGATAGTGCCTGGCATCCTCCAAACCAAGGTCTGGCTTCTCTCAGCTGGTCTACCTCTTGGCATCCACGACTGAAATTTTATGGCTTAACTGTTTTGTTTTTCTCTTCCCCCATCAGGAGGATTTTCTCTTTGTTTTCAGATATTGACATTTTCATCATGGACTCTTCCCTGATTGCCAAGTACACACTTGTTACTCCATGAATCCCTGGCAAATGGATTTCTAATTGTTTTTAAGTCACCTAGGTATCTTCTGACAGGCATTTAATTGTGTGTATCCATTTTCTCATTCTTTTGAGCAGTGGGAACAATGTAGTGTGGGCAGTTGTCCATCTTTTGGAATATCTTACTCAGAGGCCAATGTGTGATAAGTATTTAGGATGTAATTTTAGAATAATTTCTTTTTAAACAGAATAGGAAAGGGAGGAAAGGAAAGAAGCAAGGAAGGAGGGGAAGAAAAAGGAAGAAAGGAAGAGAAAGAAAATTAATTTGATAACCAGATAGAAGAAACACAAAATCTTGAAATTTAAGAATTTTAAAGATGAACGGTTTTTAGTGATCATATAGGTTTCTTCTATCTTTTAATAAGAAAGAAAGCAGAGTCTCAGAGATTTTAAATAACTTGTCTAGAAAGAAAATAAATGGCATGGGTCAAGTAGGCAGAAGCGGAATATACCTGACCCAGAGGGCTTTCTACGACACCATGCTGCGACACCATGCTGCCAACAAATGAGACTAATGTCAGTGGACCATTAAATCACCTCCTCTAGTGACTCTCCAAATCTGCAGATACTTCATCATCCTCCCCTTTCATAGGGTGTGGTGGTGTAATCATAGCACTGTTCACAAATACTCCAGTCTTCCTCCTTCCTGACAGTGGAACGACTGTGTTCCCTGCCCCACTTGGACTTGGCCCTGGTCAAGTGACTTGCTTGGGTCACTCTGATGGAAAAGAAAGTGATATGCCAGAATCTTCTTTGGCACCTTCTCTTACCTCCACCAGAGCAGCTCTTGGTGTGTCAGACAGCATATACTTGCTAAGTCCCGTTTTGGGTAAGTATCACTGAGAACGAGCCTCAGCTGGCCTGTGTAAGGGCAGATAAAGGGATCAATAAATAGAAATGTTGTGTTTCAACTATCTACTGAAAGTTTAAATCTACTAGTTATTACAGAGTAACTTAGCTCATCCTGTCTGATACAGTGATCTTGCCTAAGGGGAGTATATTAATTTGCTATGGCTGCCATAAAAAGAACACAGACAAGGTGGCTTACACAACAGAAACATACTTTATCAGAGCTCTGAAGGTTAGAAGTCCAAGGTCAAGGTGCTAGTGATATCGGTTTCTTCTGAGGACCTTCTCCTTGGCTTCAGATGTCCACCTTCTAGCTGTGTCCTCACATGGTTTTCCTCTGTACAAGCACATCCATGTTTTCTCTTTGTCCAAATGTCCTCTTTCTAAAAGGACACAAGTTAGACTGAACTCAGTCCCACTCCACTTATTTTAACTTAATCACATCTCTAAAGGTCTTATCTTGAAACGTAGTCACACTCTAAGGTACTGGGGTGTGGGGCTTTAATGTATGAATTTGGGTCAAACACGTTTCGATCCATATGGTGAGAAATACCCTAATCTGTTTAGCAATTGAAATCATAGATTGGCTTGATTGCTTGTCCTGGCCTCCCCTAGAAAATATAGCTACATATAGTTTATACAGGATACAACTACTTTCAGTGTTACTTCCTGTTCAGCTCTCTGTTAGCAGAGGCTGGAAATCAAGAGCAAGGCATAGAGAGTTCCTGCTCACTAAATATTTGTAAATTCGCCCACATTTCTTCACACCCTTGTGACTCGATGCAGCTGTGTGACTGGTTGTTGTCAAAAAATTGTGAGTGGAAGTGATAAATCTTCCTGCCAGGGCAAAGCGTTGAGAGCTGGTAGGCCGCCTGCAGCCCCTGTTCCCCTGTGGAGTGATGGTGGAGCCCACGTGTCAGCATGGCCAGAACAAAGACGGAAGCACCCTGAGCTGCTAAGGTACCCCTTGGAAGCGAGCTTCTTTGTGGAGTTGTTGGGGCTGATGACAGATTTGTGGGGGCACGAAGTCAATTTTTTTATGTGTTAACCCACTTGGAGCTGGAACTGTCTGTTACTGCAGCACAGGCCTACACCCATTCTTACCCTAAAAGGGAGCGCAGTGGGCAGGTGCCGTTGTGGGATGGACTTCTGCAGTAGCAACTACGGGCAACAGGAATGGAATGAGGGCAGTGATCCCTTAGCAGGGTGAACTTTCTTTATTTTTGTTCTTTTCTTTTTCGTTTAGGATGGAAAGACACCAAAAAAATCTTCATCTGCTTCACTATTTTACCCGGGGCTGGTCTCTGAACCTAACAGAACCATCTTTTCTCCCCGGACAATTTGCACTTCAGAACAGCATTTGGAACTAAGTTTTCATAAGGTAGAAAGTAATTTAATGTTGAAAAGGTAGAGCCAACTGTACATGAATAAATGCATATCCATTGCATATTAATAATGCAATATAATAATCTACCCTTCTCACTTTTAGAAGACTCCTCTGAGCCCTTTCCCAATGTTAAGACGGCTCTGAGCTCCAGGCCAATTCTGACTTTTTTCTCCTTGTTTCTAAGAAGTGTTCAGGAGAGTTACAAGCAGACTGCATGGAATCGTTTGAAATGGAACACTGACAAAGTTCTTCGAAACTGGAGAACAATGAACTGAACCCTGTGTATCTATGTCATTTGTGCAGTACGAGTTTGCAATGGTTATTTATTCTAGATTAGAAAGAACTTAGAAAGAGCATGATTGTTTTTCATTATCTCAAAGAGTGCCATGTATATGATTATAATGGATAAATCACAAAATAATTTGGGTTTATTATTTGCTTGAACAGTAGCAACCCTGATATTCCCAGGAATTAAAGTAAAGGAGACATGACTATCTCTTAGGGCTAATACAGAAGAAATGCCTGTATTTGAAACTGTGTGTCTTGTTGGATGAGAAAGTTGTCCTCTACAATCTATAGGATCTATTCATTATTCATTCAACAAGCACATGACCGGTATTGGTTTCAGTGCTATATTTATAAAGCTCACACAAGTTATAGTCCCTGGTCTCAAATAGCTCAAATATTCTAGCAGGAGAAATAGGTGGATAACCAAAAATTCTGTAATGGAGGGAAAGAAAATGTATACTGGCACATAAAAAGATAAACAACTTTTCCTGGAGATCCCTGGAAGGTATCTTTGAGAAAGCAACATTTAGGCAGGGATTTCTGGTAAAGACAAGGTCAAGAACAGACATTGCAGGAAAATAATACAGAACATTTAATGGCACAGAATACAAAAACTATATACTCTGTGTGCCATGATTAGGGAAATGTAAGAAATGCTGAGTAGCAAGAGCTTTGTCATGGTGCCGGATGAGGTCGGGATTATAGAGAAGCCAGAATGTGGAAGCCTTGTGAAGTTTTAGGAGGAGGATTTTATACTATAGGCAATGAGAAGCCATGGGAAGATCTGAAACCCATGGGAAGCTTAATCACCTTTGTATAGCCCCCTCAAGTCTCGGAGTTCATGATTCCAAGCAATAATAAACGATTACTTCTTTTTAACATTCACATTCTTGCTGTATATATCTCAATAGTATATAAATATTTTTGCCATAGAAACCTTTATTTTTACCTTTGAAAATCTTTCCTTGTACTCCAATTTTATTATTTCAGCAACAAATAAGTGTCTTTAAGATGAAGATTGCGTCTTATTTTTCCTGATGTTTCTTTGGTGCCTGGAATATGCTTGCCTATAATAGATGTTCAGCGAAGGGATAGTGCTAAGACACTATGTTTTAGGATTTACAATGATCTCCTTATGCCAGAAAATATGGAGACAAGGCCAGAAAAGAGGTATGAGACTCCCATAGCAAAGTCTGATCTTACCACATAGGTATTCAATCAGTATGTAACTGAAGTTAAAATACGTGAGATCAAGACAAAGCCATGGCACTTACCACTGAACTGTCTACTAAACCTAAGACTTGATGCTGTCTAGTGTCACATGGGTAGTAGAAAGTAATATTTATCTGATAAGACTTTTGTGAACATCTGAGATGACATCAGTGAAATCGTTGTAGTAATTATAAAATAATATAAAATTGCTAGCAGTGTTGATGAAGATAATCATGTTAATAATGAAGATAATGACAATGAGTTTGCAAGTATTCAAACATAGAAAAATGTCCTCTACTCACATAAGTTTAGAGATAAACACATTAGAAATGAGCAAGTCTTTCTTCACCCCATTACACAAAGATGAATTTACTATCTAAACTGTGGTCTGAATCAGTGCTCCTTCCCAATGTAGCTTTCATTGGAAAGCCATGTTGCATCTTGAACAAAACAGAATTGAACAAAGTCAGAATTGCTAGGTGCTGATTTCAGCTCCATCGCTAACCATCTTTTCAGCTTTCACAACCATGAAACGGATAGTGATACAATTTTGGCCTCCTCCACTGGATTAAATTTCTGGTCAAATTCAAGAATATCAAAATGTACTATCCCATCTTCGTAATGCAAAGGAATATATTATCCTTATAAATGTAATACTACCTGGTGCAACATGAAACTCATTCGCAGACTTCTGTGAACATACTTAGGCCAGGACTGGTAAGGTTGGGCAATTCCCAGTCATAACCATCAACCACATCATCTACATTCACCTACTCTAAGCCCTACATGTACACATAGAAAGTTTATGCATAGAAATGTTTTTTTTTCCCCAATCACCAGTATTGTAGGAATGAGGTTATGGCATCTGTATAGGCACATAAAAAGAGACAAGAAATGAAATGTCAACAGCAAGTGTAATACCATTCTAATATGTGTCCTTCACTTATTGAGACAGTTACCAGGCTGATCTTCAATAAAGAATGATTTGTTTATAAACCAAATACATTATTTCAGTTCTTTAGAGGAAGAAAAATGTCTTCATCATATTTTCTCTCCCCACATCATCCAAGAATATATTTTCTACATTTCTTTGAAGACACACTCATTTATTCATTGACAACTAATTCCTAGGCACCTACTGTGTGCTAGTTACATATGAGAATATTAAAGCCAATCGACTTGTCCTTGCTCTCAAGCACCTTTCAATATTGTAGGGAAAGTCAGTCATGTAAACAAATCAGAGCAATAAAACATTATAGCTGTTATGATAGAAGTTTGTGCATCATACACAGGCAGACACAAAAGGGAATGTTTAATTCTGCCTAGGGAGAAAGAAAAGACTTTATGAAGGAGGTGGCATTTGATGTGATTGTTAAAATATGAGTGATTTTACACACAGACAACAGGGAGTACAGCTTTCTTAGAGGAAGAGAATGGGGAATTTACAGTAGCTCAGTGCAGGATGGGTCAGAGGAGGGGGTGATTGACATACCGAGTCAATTATGAAGCCACTCTATACAAGGACAAATCATGAAAGAGTTTTAGAGTCATGTAGAAAAATTTGGACTTTATCATGTGAACAATGAAAAAGGCTTTGAAGATTTTACGCCAGGGAGTGACATGAACAGACTCCCATTTTAGGAAAGGACTGTGGTGATTGGCTAGTAAAGCAATGAGAGTTGGGAGACCCTTGCTGTGGTCCACAGAAGTAAGGATGGCCTCCGGGCCAAGGCGCTGTGAATGGGGAGGCACCACATTCACCTGAATGTTTACCAATCTCTTTTTTGCCTCTCTAGCCTCTGCCCTGGTTCTAATCTATCTGCATTTAAAGATGCATACGGGCCTCATCTTAAATACAAAACAAACTTTCAGGTACCTACACCATTTTATCTTCCCCTTCTCTGCTCAACTTCTTCAAAGTGTGTTCTTTGTTCAAAGTCCTCATCTCCAAGTAACTTCTCTAGTTCGCTGGAAGTCCTCAGAATTCCTCTGGCTTCTGGGAAGCAATATTACGGTAGTTCAGAGCTCAGGTTCTGAATCCGAAGGCTCAGGTATGGCTTCTGGTTCTACTGCATCTAATGGTACAATGAGGGACAACTTATTTTTATCTCTTTGTGCCTTTATTTCCCCATCTGTAAAATGGGGAAAATGGTATCTCTTTAGACTATTGTAATTATTAAAAGTTCAGATACATTAAAATATTTAGAACAGTGCTTATTACTTGGTTAAGTGCTCAATAAGTCTTTGCTAATTGTGGAACTATTCAGTCAACAGTGTAAGTTTTTGTGTATCTAGGAAAACAGAATAGAGTGGTCTGTTGTCTTTAAACATTCCATAGAAGAAGTGGGACTGCAACAGGGCCTTAAATAATCAGAGAAGCATTTGGAGACAGAGCAAAACAAAGGCCTATACACCAAAATCAGTCTCCAATGCTGACTGAGTACACATATATGGAATATTACCCACATGCATAGCATTATGCTAGACCCTGTGAAAAATGGAAGAATAACTCAGACACATTATGTGTATTGAATATAACTCACCCAGAAGGGTGAACCACATTAAAAAATTTTGTTTAATTCAAAAGGTACATGTAGAGGCACAGCCATAGTCAAACATCCAGACACAGGACACAGCGTGCAGGAGTTCACATCACACTGGTCCACCTCTGACCCTGGTGCGGAATGTTGAGGAAGGACATCATCCTCCCAGACTGCAGCAGTGTGTCCTGGTTTCATTATTGGACAGCAGCATCTTTGTCAATTCAGTCATTGGACAGGTTTCGTGGCCCATTTGTTTCTGTCATCAGATTATGCCAACTTAGGCACCAGTTCTGCATTAAAAAGGGATCTACCCTACTCTAGTGCACGTGTCTCTCTCTAGCTGGTGTCACAAAGCTTGAGTTCAAGTAGACACAGTCATCATTCCTGGAACAGAAATAGGACTCCATACAGCAGCCCTCCTGAATAGTGGGGAGCAGTATTACACAGTGGTTAAGGGCATGGTATCAGGCAATGGGCAGCTCACATTCAAACCCTGAATGCAAGGTCAAAAGTGAGATCATTCACCTTCCTGTGCCCTAATTTCTTTGTCTAGAAAATGGAGATAGTGATAGTATCTACTTCACAGAGTCACCATGGGACATCTAGCACATGGCAAATGTTAACTTCTGTTATTATTATGATTTTTACTAGGTAAAGACAGTGAGATCTTTGTGCCTAGTGCATGAATGACTAGGCCAAAGCTCTTAGGTATGGAAACCTTATGTACACCACCTTGCCTAACTACTTCAACCAGTGTGTCATCAAGACTACATATGAGCATTTGATGTGAACTTCCCTGAAAGGTTAGTTTAGATTTTTATCTAAACAATTTGGTTTCTATGCTCTGAGAGGTAAAAGAAAGTAGCCTATAGTAAATGCTGGTCAAAGCATTTTTTAATGATTCCTTCCTTTAAAAATCCACACTCTCCATGACATTGAGTTATTTAAAATTCACATACAAAAGTAGTGCCTTCTCTCCCATAAATAAATAAAAAAATCCCAGCATGGAAATGCATTAGCTGAAATAAGTGTTTGATCCTTTCAACCAAAGCCCATTTCCTTCTTCCATCCAGAGAGCCTTGAAGTGTGAGTGTTACACTACTTGCAGATTTCTATGTAGGCAGAGGATAAATAGTCTGCTTCTGTAATTAATAACTATTAAAGCTGTTTGACTGATCATATCTTTGGGCTCCTGAAATCTCTTCTGTGCAGGTGTGCATTAATGGAATCCATTAAATTCATATATTTCAACAGATAGTAATTTACGATCTTTTATAAGATCTGTCAGGAGCTGCAGCAGGAGATACAGGACTGTCTCAGGGCATTACAGAACAAACTGGGCTCCCTCCCTCAGAAATGACTTGCCTTTGCATACTAAATATGAATGTCAGAGCACCGGGCACTCACATTAGTGCCTTCTATTTCATTCAGTGTCTGGGAATATGCAGAATAAGCTTTTTATCACTGGCGAAACCCTGAACAGGGCTGAACAATTTTCAGAGATGCTGAAGGAATAGCGTGTGGGAGTGCTAACCACTTTATATTTGCCATAAAAAAAGAAGAAATTGAGAATATAGCAGGACTCCAGGAAAGTAATGGGTTTTCCTAGAGGTGAGTCACCCTCCCAAAGCCAAGTGTATCTGCAAGTTCTATTAATGGGGCAGCCTCCTCATTCTGACTAATGTTTCCAAGGGAAATCAAATCAACCCTGACTTTCTCCCGGTCCCACTCTCAGACTCAGCCCAAAGAGAAGCTCTGCTCTCTCAGATGAGTATCCTGTCAGCAGGGTGAGGTTTCTGAATTGTCAAAGTAACCAGCTATTTTGCGGGGTCTGGTGAGGTGGGTACATTCCAAGAGTGGCAGAGCCATGTTTATGATGTGAAATTTGACTTGAGGGCTCTCCATAACTAATTGGAAGCTGAAGACAAGTCTGAGAGGACCAGTAAAGATATTATGTAATTATCAAATACCATCTGAGGGGATGATTAGTGGACAGTTGGCTTAAAGGTGAAGGTCATGAATGAGGACTGGTGGGGGGAGGACATTGCTCTGAGCCACAAGGGGACAGAATGACGAGAACAAATTGGGAAAGTCAGAAAGCAAGAAAGTCAGAAAGGGGCCTTTTAAGTTTTCTTCTTTCTTCTTTTAAGAAAACTTAAAAGGACCCTTTCATGTTGTTTATAAATAAATTGAAACTGTTGTCTGGTGATTTCGAAAGTAGAGAGAGGGTCCAGTTGAGATCAAAGTGCATGTAACCGCAATGAATGTCTACTATTCATGGAGTGCTTTTACTATTCAAAGAATTCTCTGAAACAATTAGATTGAGATGGGTGAGGGCTATGTTGAAGGGGTATACTGAGCTGTATCCCTACTGAAAAGTTAATTCGCGTCTTCTAGAACACCGTGGTGCCATCTAGAATTTACCCCTTTCTCTGTAGAGATTCCTGAGGAAACACAGCCAGAGACATCTGCTTTCGGGGCCCACCCAACACGTCGGTGACACCCCTGTCAAATGGAGCCCAACTTGTGTGGGGTTTGTGTCCTTGATGGAAGGGCGTGCTGTTTTAAATTTTTTTGTTTTGTGTCTTTGTTCAAGATTACATATATGTGAATCTCTTAGTGTATGATGGACCTTATTATGTGGAAACTTACTATTTAATGACTAAGTTGATTAGGGAAATTATTTACTTGTTTCAAAGTCTTTGTTTTATCAACCAACCTATCATAGGGATATCTGTAGATCGTCCATACTGCACACTTGTCCATTCCCAACCGTTAACCATGGAATTATTCAAAATAAAATTCTTGCTTAAATATGGACTGGGACTATTATATAAATCTATGTAAACTAATATCCTCATATTCTGACTAGGTTATAGTCAACATGTATTTAATGAACCTCCCTGTTGTATTAAAATACTTCCACAGATATTACAAATAAGATTAATAGGTGTTAACTTCTTGTATTAATGATTCAGGTTAAATCTTTCAAAGAATAATTTGTCAAATAAATGCTTCGAGATATCTGTTAAGAGCTAAGGTCACAAAGAAAAGTAAAACACTATCCTTGCTTTTGAGAAGCTTATTTAGGAAGAAAGTCCAAGAGCCAATAATTATAAGAAGGCATGATAATCATTAATAAAGGTACATAAACCAGGGCTGGGGGTGTGTAAGACAGTCACAGATTTTAATAAGAGTGGAGCTGGGGCTTCAGAGTCCTGAGGACATCTTATCTGAGACTCAAAGAGGTCTTTTATTCACTCAACATGTATTCATTAAGTGTCAATTATGCTCAGATGCTAAGTGAATGGAATTGAATTTTGTAAGAAGGGTGAAGGAAGGTCAAAGCAAGAAGATTGTATCCAATCTGGAGCCCACAAATTGACAGTGAAAGGGAAGGGGATTAATATTTTCAGCGCATGTATTATCTACCAGGTGTTCGAGCCTCCCAGCAAGTTCATTTTAAATATCTTTATCCCCACATTACAGATGAGAAACTCGAGTTTCAGAGAGGTTAATTTGCTTCCCTGAGTTCACAGATCTAGTATGAAACGGAGCTGGAATGTACAATAAATGCAGCTGGTCTCTTTCCAGAGCCATGATCATCCCATTCCCATAGTAAATGCCTTCTTATACATGGAAACAGAATAAAATAAAGTGAGGAGAGAGCGAAGGATGGCACCAGAGTCATTGTGATTTTGGTAACTGGGTACTTTATGCTTCAGCTGGAGATGGAAGCCTCAGAGGCTGTAGAACAAAATGGTAAAAGCATCAGCTTTAGAATCAGAATCAGCCAGGTTCATATCCTGGGCTACACTGACTGGCTGTGTTGCCGCTAGATTCTCCGCCTACTCAGAGGGGGAAGGGGAATAATGATATCTATGCGATCAATGGGTAGTAAACTTCGGTATTTATATTAAGTACATATACTATATAGGAGTTATTTAACATCATTTCAGCTTTTTGTTCTGGTCACCTATACTACCTGCATGATACCACAGTTTGTTCTCTCCAATTGTATTTAGACCACTGTCTCCTGTTTCAGATAAGATTTTGCTGCCTTGAGCCTGCCTTAGAAATGTTTCACTTACTCCCCAGTTCGCTAGCCTTTCAGGGCTAGTGCGGGCTGATTCAGTGACCTTGGCCAAAGTTGGGAGCGCCTACCACTTCCCCAGGAGCACTAATCAGAAGTGGTTTCTGACTAGTCATACAAAGACTACATTGGGCCAGAGAGAGAATTACCTTAATACTAGGCCCCTGAACGAAAGGACGAAAAAAAGAGTTTTTAAACTGTGGGGTGGCTGTGTGTAATCTGATCAAGTATCCACTTTTTGCATAACCCATGGATAGACGAAAGGGTGACCCTGAGGGACAGCAGCCACACAAAAGCACCTGTTACATAATCAGAAGTGCGACTTTATGGAGAACGTCTTCAAGGTCAGGACAGAAAATAGAGTAAAAATGAACTAAGTAGTACTTCTAAGAGACGGACTCAAGTTGAAAAGCTGGTAGAATCAAAGTCAAAAGAGTAGAGCCACCCAACTGGAGAATTTTTGGAGTGAGATATAATCTCTTAGGTGACTGGACGTGGCAGTAGCAAACGCACTTTAAGGAACCATTTTGGTGGCAGGAACAAGTTGGCTTTGTTGCCTTAATGGATCATCCCTTTCTCTAGCTACTGTCATATGAGAGGTGATGAGATGCTGCCCAAGGCAGCGGGACTGTCTCCACACAGATTGTCTCTCCATCCACGGGAGTAAACACTTTACTGGGAGATTTAAAGTGAAATTTAGAATTACGGGAAAGTACCTAGGAAACGGATATTTTTTTCTTCAGTGAATTCTTAAGAGGGCTTGTCAGTAAAGTTCAAGCAAGCAGGTGTGCTGAAAATTTCTTTAAAACCAAAGAGACAGTAGGAGGCATGCATATGCCAGAAATCATAGGCCCCGTGAGAGAGACAAGCCCATTTTTCAGCAGGAGCAGCTGTTGGTGCATCTGCAGACAGGTTGTTGTCAGGAGTGTTGAGCAGAGAAATTTCAGGAGAAAGGTGCTTATGAGGAGGGAAGAGGCTCGAGGTCTCTAGTGCAGGAGACTCAGCAGGGAAACTTGGGCGCTGGGCTGAGTCCTGTGCTGACACTGTTAAAATTTATCATTTCATCTGAGTTTGGGAGGCTGTCAGGAAGTGGCGCCCAGACTTCAGATTGGAGTTTGTTAACTCCTGAGCAATAAAAATTGCAGTTCACGCCAATGAAACTCCCTGGGAACACTATTAGTATTAAACAGGGTGACTCTCCCCTCAGAAATGATGCTAAATCAGAGTCACAAATAATTCCAAGTCCAGTTCCGCACAAGGCAGAGCATGATTGCACTTTTAACACTAAATTCACTCTTACTGCTTTGGAGGTTGCTGTGTTCTGAAATTGATAGGAATTTCACACATGGGCCTAAGGGCCAAGGGTGGCCAAACTGTAGAGAAGGCACAAAGGTACAAATGAAAGAGGTGG
>PVKM010009001.1:0-37784 GCA_004027735.1 Carollia perspicillata | reverse complement strand
AAGATGGCAGCCAAAAGAGGGTCAAATACACTGGGGAGTTAAGAAAAATGGTGGATACCAAAACACCATTGGAAGAGCCAGATGTTTGGCAACTCAGGAAGTTCTGAGCCAAGCCTTTAAAATTAGAGGTCATGAAAAAATACAAGGGTCTGTCTGTGGGTCTGTCTGTAGGGCTGGAGGTTTTGAGGCCCACTGTAAACATCCTCAGCACCCCTCCAGGACAGAAGACAGTGACAGAGCTGAAAGCACTGCAGGATACTTGCCTGGCTAAGAGCAGAGACAAACTGGTGAACTGATGATTGGAATAAAGGCAGCTCCAGAGGAAAGAAACTGACACTGCAGACTCAGGCTGCTGCACACAGACTTGTGAGAGATGCTTAGAGCTGAACTGTGACTAGGAATGCTGAGCTTCAGACTTCTGCATTTCTAAAGGACAGTACTTTTGAATAGCAGGTTCAGAAACCCATCTGGTTTGGCAGAGGGAGGCAGGGCTACTTGCTTATGGGTATTTTTAAAGGGAGCAGTACTTAATGACAGAAAGGCTCATGCTCATACTCTCTCTCTCTCTCTCCCCCCCACACACACATTCCTGGTACAGAGAAGTCACTCTCTTGGTACTGGAGATCTTGGCACAGGGCTTTGGAGCTTGATGCAAGCTCTCTCCCTCTGGTTTTTGGCATCCAGATATTCTGGGCCTCTGGTCCTGCTCCCCAGATAGAAGTACTTGTGGGACCAGGTGATGTGGGGCCTACCAGGGCCTTAGACCCCACAGAAGATGGAGTCCACTCCTGCAGTCATGGTCCCATGCAGGTACACATCCCTCCCTGAGCTCCAGCATCTTGGACGTCATGACCCAGTGTAGCACAGCAAACATTTTCTAGACCACTACTTGAAGACTGGGAACAGCACACCCCAGATCTTGAAGGAGGGAGCTGCTGCGAGAAGACAGTGTCTGAAAACCACAAGGACACATTTCAGAGAGAACAGAGATCTGTTTGTGCAACTGGCTTAAGGATAAAGAAAGAAATGGGAACCTCTGGGCATGGTTTTGGCTTGCAGTGTTTTGGGGAGCAAGGGAAGTTCTGGGTCTCATGGGAGAGAAGGGCTTCAAGCAGGAGGACTCTCAGCCCCCCAACTTTGGAACTTTGTTACTAAAAACCTGTTTTCTTCAAAACAAATTTTTGAGTCACATATAAGGGTATCAAGCAGCAGAAACCCAGTTTGCATGGTTACGCCATCTCACTCCTTATCGTCACCCCTTTCAGTTCACAGGCCAGCACTCAATCCACTGAGTCATACCAGCCAAGGTGCCCCTTTTCACCCATAGCCTTCTTTCACTGTCAGTTGATAGCAACCTTATTTTTACCACAGTCTACACCCCATAATTTGAAGGCCCTTCCCTTCTTTCACAGCCTGCATCTGAGGTAGGAGCACATCCTTCTGGCTCTGCCTTCAGAGCTCTCCTGCATTTGACTACTTCTCATCACCTTTAATGCTGAACACTCCGGTTTGAACCACCAGAATTTCTTACCTGAACAACTGTAATTACCAGTTAACTGGTCTTACAGTTTTCACATTTAATCCCTTCAGTCAATTTCTAATGTAAGAGCAAGAGAATTCCTTTTAACACTTAAGGCAGATCATACTGAAACCCTTCAATGGCTTCCTGTATTATTCAGGTGAAAACAACATCCTCGAAATAACCTCCAGTTCCTGCTGATTGATCTGTACCCCCTTTAATTCTCCGAACTCACCCTATTTTTCACCCTATTTTTCTCCTATTTTTGAGAAAGGAGACATGCTCCTTTCTCAGTCTTTTCACTGAAGTTCCCTCAGCCCAGAATGCTCTGGCCCAGATGTCCACATGACCTGCTGCTCACCTTGCTTCTTTTCAAGTGGCACCTTCTCGAAGAGGCCCACCTCTAGCAGGCTATTTTATGTGGCAACTCTCACCTACCTTGTACCTCCAATCCCTTTACTAGCCCCCACCTGTTTTTGTCCTAGCACTTACTATATTCTAACACATCTATACTCTGCTTAAGCATTAAGTTCATGATTTGTTACCTGTCTCTTTACAAAAGAATGTAAGCTCCAAATCAGCACTGGTTGTTGTCTGCTTTGTTCATGGAATACCAGTGTACTAAACAGGTAGGCACTGAGTAACTTGTTGTTGATAGAATAAATGAATGAACGAAAATATTTCTAGGGTGCAACAGTTGCCTGAAGCTTCCTTCTTTCAGCTAAGCCTCTGCACTTAACCACAGTGTATCTAACCTTCACTCATTTACAATCATCTGCCTGCCACTGAATGGTACCATAGAGCTGAATAGGGAAGAAGGGAGACAAAAAGAGCCTCATTTTTTTTAAATTGGTGAAGTAATAGTGAGACAAATAATTTTTTAAAAAAAACCCTCTGTGAAGCCATAGGTGAGAATCAGTTTAGAGAGGGGAAAGAAAATCCGGTGAGGAGGTGGAGAAGAACACCATCAACGGGATCCTTTTTGACATCCTTCAAGGATGCTAGTAAATGATGCAATTTCTTTAGAGATTTCTGTGGTGGCTGTATTACTGGGCACTGACAACTTTATCTCCTAAGTACCTACAGTGATAATTGTCTCCAAGTTGGTTAGAAGCAGAACACTTTTGAATCATGTGACTTAGAACTCATTTGAAGAAATATCTAGCATTCCTGATAAGTCTGTGTATATCTTGGCTAAATTTTAGGAAGGTAAAAAGTCTGTTTGGGAAATTCAAATGACTTGTTTAGGTCACATTGATCCTGTTATCTATAACAGATAGTCAAGTATGCATTGATTTTTGTGACTATTCTAATAATGTTTAGCTAAACATTCATTTTCTGGTTAGTCTCCAACAAAAGATCACCACCATGAGACAATCTAGATTTGGCTTTCTTAAAGACTGTTCCATAGGCAAAGTTTAAAATGAATTTTGACATGTGTTCAAAATTACATCTGAGATTTTAGTTTAAATATATTATTTCCTTTATTGTAGAGATGAAGAATGTAAGACAAGATGAGGGTAAATAACTTGTCCAAGCATGTAGTCACAGAGTTAGGAACATGAGCGATGCCACCTGTCACTAAAGCCTGTATCCTTAAGAAATGAGTAGTCCTCCTTTTCCATATGCCAGATGGTCCATCTCCTTAAAAGTAAACTTTAGTTATGGATCTTAGGGCATACTTTCTTTAAAGGATGAGAGTGAGGGGAGAAGGGCTTCGCATAGTTGTCCACTGATTCCAGAAATTCCTTAGAAAATTTGGAGCTTTCATTTTAGTTCTAAAGATATTTTTGGTGAGGAAAGAAAGTTAAAGTGGTTAATTTGGAATAAGTAAACCCACACTGGAAAATAAAGTATGTATTTATCATATCAGTAGCATAATAATATACAATTCATTCTATAAATTCTCTACAGTGGTGAAAATTGGGGAAAGCATTTTAAATCCCTCTTCATTGCTAATTCATGAAAGCCTTAAAATAAGTATGTAAGAAGTAGTTCTTGTCACTACTCTGCTTTTGTTTTTGTGTTACTGTTTCAGACGGTAGATATTTTTCCACATTTCCTAAGCCTGATTTAATGTAATTGCTTCTAGATTCTTCTCCCTTCTGGTAGAAGTCCTTATAGGTTATTACTTCAAGTAAAACAAAGCCATTTAACCTATTCAAAGATTGATGGCATTTTATTTAAAATAATCTTAACTAATGTGTAATCCTATAAATATAGAAAAATACAAAAGCCCATCAAGGTCCATTAAGCAAAATGGAAATTACAGTCAGGATTCATCTTAGTTTTTTGAATGAAGAGAAGTTATGGAGCCTTAAGTGGGCATCACCAACAACCACCATGCCTGCATCTTCGTCATTTAGCATAGTAAATGTCTTCTTTAAGCATGACATTTTTAACCCCAGAAAAGTCTGAATTCAAATGTATAAGATAATAAAAAACTTAGTATTAATATTTTTGGGTGAATATGGTACTGAAAGGAAAAAAACAGTCCCAAAGCTGATTTCAGTCAAAGCATCTGTATAATGTAACTTGAACTTTGCAGCAAAGAAACTAGCATTTTTGACTTTGAAAAAAATGTTTAATGATATTTACAATAGATTTTAATAGAATGAAGACCAGTGTCAGTCGATTGTCAAACTTAGGAGGAATCTTACACGACATTGAACAGTCTGTGTTAAGGAGTCTGATAATCATTAATTGACATTTAATTTATTTATCCTTTATTCTAACAAGGAATCTCTAATTCTTCCTTCTTAAAACTTACATATTACTCAGCAATTAATAATAACAAAACCTTACCATTGGCACCAGTATAGATGGACCTAAAGAGTAGTTTGCTGGTTTTAATTAAATAAGAAATAAACCTTTTTAAAAAGCAAAGTTTTTAATTCATAATTTTAAAAATCTAGTATCACTCTTTGAAACTAAAAGCAAACTTTCTGAATAAAGAAGTCATCTTTTGTGGGCATCCCGGTACCATCAACACTTGTTTTAGCTCATGATTCAGACCATCAGCCCTGCCCAACCCCACTTTGAGGAGACACTGAACTGCTCCCCACGCTCCGCATGAGGCCCTGGAACTTTTCCCCTGGCAGTGACTTCCATTGATTAAACCTAAAGCTGTCAATGTTGTCACCAGTTCCTCTGCTTTTGTGTGTCCCTTTGTCACCTTAGTGGGTGCTTTTTGGTGAAAATAAAAAATTTTAGGTTCAATCCGTTACCCAAATTCTCCTCCAAAATGTATGAAACATCTTTAAATAGTATTTAGGTGATTCTGTCTATTCTAATATATCCAACCTTAAATTTTATTTTATTTTTCTTAATTTGCAAGCATTAAGGTAAGTGCATCATCTCTTTTTCTTTGCATTATTTTAAAAATATTTGATGGCTATTTTTAAAAAAATGTTTTCTAAGGATTTCCTCTTATTTTACACATTGTCCAAATGGTTTTTCCATTGTTTCCCTGTTATGCTTGTTTGCTGTTCATGCGACCTGCGAAGGCCATTGCCATTGACATAGTGGGTGGCATTTCCAAAACTTAAAATTATATATCTGCTTTGACCTATACATTCTATTTCTTATAATAATGCCCCAGAAACACTTTTTTTTACATATGAAGATACATATAAAGTTATTATCTTTATTAGAAATTTAAAATTTTCTATTATTTTCAAAATGGCTAATAAATTATGGCACATTCACAATATAGATTGCTATGAGGCAATTAAAATGAATATGAACATCAATATGTAAGGATATTTGAAGCTTCTCCATGTATAATATATTTTTAAGGCCAAAAGCACACTCTAGAGTAATATGTTTAGCTTCTGCTTTTGGTGTCCTTTGTTACATAGAAAGAATAAGGTCCGTTAGTATATAAACCAAATTAATAATCTGTTAATAGAAGTTAACTGTTGAAATAAAAGTATCATATCAGTCTCTATGTATTTCCGAGTTGGTCATGATTTTTACAATAAAACTGGAAGAAAATGTGTACATGAGATTATATTCATATTTTATTTTGATTTTAAACAACAAAGAGGAGCTCAGTCCACTTAGGAAATGGTCTCTAGGAAGAGATAGTCATGCCACCCCAAGAACTATTCTCAGTGCAAGGCCAAGACCAACTGAACAAGAGAAGAGGTCCAGGAGAATGAGTCTTTTTCAATGCATAAATCTACTAAGGTTCAGTTTACTACCTGGTCACCAGCTGGGGAAGGTGGGACACTCAACCCAGATCTAACTGACCACCTTCCAACTCCCTTATTAAACTCTGGAAATAAGACTCAATGGGTGGTGCCTTGGCTCTTTGGAACTAAGCCAGTCTGGTAATATACTCCTAATGATCACCTTTCATTTGGCTCTTATCCATCCATGTAAATTTTAAAAGCCACCTGTAAAAATTAAAAATATCTTTTGCCTAAGAAAATGCAGAATGGTTAACTGTGTGTGCCTGAGTGTCTGTCTTTCTAGTGGCTGTTCAGATGTTTTTATGGTGTAGACACATGTACACCCCCAAAAATCCTCAACTTGAACACATCTAGAGGGAGTCATCTGTTAAAACATAGATCAGCCTCAAAAATACTCAGTGTATTTATATGAACATCTAAAAAAATATTTTCCTCAGTATAAAATTTATTTCTTCTCCAGTTCCCATGGTAGATTAAAATAAATAGAACATCTACTGTAGGCCTTTGAAATTCACAAATGTTCAGATAACTTCTTATCTATAAATAAATCTGAATGTATGCTCAACTATATTGCTCCTATAAAAATTTGCTTCCTTTTTTGAAGAATTCTCACCTTTTTTTTATACAGTTGAAGGTCAGCTTCAATTTCTATATCCTTTCCTTAGAGAGAAAAGAACAAAACATTTCAATAGTCTTCAAAACACAAGCTGAGTAATGTAAGCCTTTAATGAAGCTCTTACATTAAAAATCATTTAGTTTGCATTCCTTTGTTTGTCTGCTTTAATTAGCAGCTGACTGAATTGATCTTGTTTTAGTCAGATAGCTTTTCTGAACACTTTTGGAATCTATTTCTATTACTCTCTATTCTAACAATTACCATAATCCCATTTTACCCCACAGTTGGATTTTCATTATAATTGAAATTTGTTGTAATTACAGCAGATGCAGACACTAAGGAATTATTAAGTAAATAAAAAAGAAAGTGTTAGAAGTCAGTTCCTAAATTTTCCAGGGTCTAGTCCACAGCAGGGTGTCGATTGTCAATTGTTGCTGGGATCATGGACAAAGCAATGGTGGTCAAATAGGTTTGCTGTGCACATCAGCAGTCCTGGTAGAACTTCAGGGGTTCGAGACAACCTGGGCATCCAGAGTGTGCTATCCTGTCTGCCCTAGCTTTGGTAGCCAATGAACAGGAAAATGGAAAGATTCTCTCTCTACTCTCTGGCAAACCTAAAGTTATGGCTGAGAGATGTCCAGTGCTCTTCAAAGGATGTCTCTTCAAAGTAGAGAGTGTTTTGAATCAAGAATTTCTCAGTGTTATCTATTCCAATTCTACAAATATGAGAAGCAACCTGAGGTCATGAATCCAATAGTAAATCATTGTTATCTGGTTACTTAAGACACAAAGATGCATATTGTCTTTTCCAAAATAATAAATTACTATGTTTTCTTAAAATCAAAGGGGAAGAGAACTCTATCGCTTTGAGTAAATAAGACAGAATCAAATTTCTGTAATCAATCCATTTGTCTCAGAGGCCTAGAAGTGATTCACAGGAATGAAAACACACAAAGCCATGTACTGATAGGATCTGGCTTTTATGGGAGGAAAATCTGGTCTGGCTTTTGTACTTAATACTGGTTAGGTAAAAGGTTTTATGGACTTTGATATAGATTTTTTTTAGTGTTACATAGATGGTATTTTAACATTTATGCTGAGACTAACCAGCAAATGCAGACAGTAGAGCTCTCCAGTATATCAGAATAGTCTTATTCTTAAATTTTAGGTCATTACTCACATTCAATTATAAATTAGAACAATTCTATTGTCTGGATCAGTGCTTCTCAAATTTTGGCTGAAAAGTAGACTGTGATACAGTAGTTCTGGGGTGGAACCTGAGGTTCTGGATTTATGCAAAGTGCCTGGAGATGCCAATGCTGCTGGTTCTCACACTGCAGTGAATATCCTACAGAGATTGTTCAGGGGAGGGGCAAAATGTGAAGCTCCCCACCTTTTTTGGTCTCTTATTGCAAATGTTTCTAGTTGTTCTTATATTAAAATATTATAGATTTCTGGTGTCAGAATTTAATGCAATGCACTGACAATATGCTTATTTTGTCCAGAGTAACACTGAAGACATTGGTGTAAACCTTCCATGTCTTTCCTGTGTATTAATGGAAACAAGAATATGTTATTTGGGGAAGGCTGTCATCAGGTCCGCTCAGGCTCCTGCAGGCTGAGTGGTATAGGGGAGGCCACTGTTACACTTAAATCTACTTAAACCAGACAAACTTAGGAACATCTGCTTGCCATATGTCCTTTCTACTGCTTAATAATGAAGCAAGAACAGATAAATGGGTAAACATGACATCTAAACAATGCCATACTACAGAAAGTGATAGCACTAACTATGCATTTACCTTGCTTTCTTATCTGTAAGTAATACACAGTTTTCAAATTTGAAATTTAAAAAGTCACACTTATTTTTAATGCTTCTGAGCACATCTTATTAAAATAACTGCTATTGCAAGACAAAGTACTCAAATTTTTACAGCTTGGCAGCTATATGTCTCTGTGAGTGAGGGTTTTCTAAATATTTGAAAACCAGCAAGCATAGCCACATAAATTGATGTTGAGGCTAAGGTATGTCTGCAGTCTGTGACCCCTTGTTTTGTTTTGACACCTTTTATTGTTTTCATAGACCAAGTTTAAAGTATTTAATTTGATTTTCAAATATTGCTTTTACCTGATATATGGATAGTCCTATGATGTTATTTAGTAGAATAAAAATATTTTATTGTCAAAACACACCACTCATATAATATAAGACAAGGAGGCAAGTTACAATTAGGTTGGTCAATCTCCTTCGAGGTTCTATTACCCAGACTTCTTCCAAGGTTTTATTTCCCAGTGAGATGAGTAGTTTCTAGTCTGGCCCTAGCTTCTTTGGGCACTGCCATGGCCTCTAGATCCCACAAATAATGTGAAGAGACATGACACCAACAGGGGCAGGATTGCCCATCATACCTATCCATTTGATCAGAAGAACAAACTTATAATGTTCTTTGATTTTTCACTTTAAAGGTCATGCAATACAACTAAACTTGAGCTGGTGTTTGAGATCCAGAGTCTTAGGCTTTCCTTTCAGAGCCCAGAGACTTTGCTATGACAGAATGAGGGTTGGTCTGGTTCCAGCCCTTTGTGTTCCAATTAAGGTATAGTGTTGGGTTCCTTCACTGGGGTGACAGAGTGCATTTAGATAACCCAGATGTCAGGTTAGAGAGACCCAACTTCAATCTTAGTTTTGACACTTTCTAGCTCATGTGACATCTGACATTAATTATGCCTTTCCATGCTTTAATTTTATTTTTAGTAAAATCAAGACAATCTCCAAATTATTCAAGTGCTAAACTCGGTTAGCTACTCGGCTTGTGCATGCAGATCTGGCATTTCCATTCTCTGTTGCAAACCTCAGGAACTTGTAAGAAAAGTTACACTTAATTTTTCCTCATTTAAGTTTCATCATTTCCTGTCCACTTGAATGGCACACCTGGCCTCCTAGAGGAAACTGAGCAGCTACTCCTCAGTGTTAAAGATTTGCATCTGGGGTGTGAGATCTGGGGTGTGAGAGGTGTGGCAGCAGAGACCGGAACCAGACTCAGTGGCCACGCACTGCCTTGTGACAGAACTGCTGACAGCCTACCTGCTGCTAATAACACTAGTGTCAGTCCATCAACACATTCATTGGCCCCTGACTTTGCATCTGCTCTAGGAACAGGTCTTGAATCTGATTTGAGCCAATGTGTCATGACCCTTGCAATGGACATTGTGGAGAACACAAGCAAGAAAAAAATATACTAAAGTCTGCCTTATATAATTATAATTTTTCTTTCAATTTGTTTAGATTTTTTATTATTAAACATAAAAATATGAAAAAGTGAAGTTTAAAAGGTTTTCCCATTAATGAAAACTTTAGTTAGAAATGTTCCAACATTAAGTCATCTTAGTCAGGGGTGTTAGACTCATTTTCACTGGGGGTCACATTAGCCTCACGGTTGCCTTCAAAGGGCCAAATGTAGTTTCAACTCTTTAACAATTAAGGAGTAGTTACATTTATATTAGTCCTAAAATTATCTCAGCCCTTTGAAGGCAACCAAGAGGCTGATGTTGTCCCTCAGTGAAAATGAGTTTGACACCCTGTCTTAGGCCAAGGAGAAAACAGGGGCTCACAGAATTCAAATAAAAGCTGATAACTCCAACCACCAGGGAGAACAGGGCCCTTAGGAAAAGCTGAGCCTAGGCACTTTAATATAACTGGGGGCTTGCTCCTCCCGGGCCAGGCCTTTGTTTCTTTGTGCATTGACTTCACTCACTTCACCTGTATCCCATCTTCCCACCCTTTGTGAGGAATATGGCTGCTAGTTTCTAAATTCTGCAACCTAAGTCTTCATCTATTAAAAAAATATACTTCCTCTCTACTCTCAGTTTGGGATTCACTGGAAGGGGACAGCTTAGCCCATCTTGATGGATCAGACCTCCCAGTAACATGCCAGGAATTATGTAAGAATGCAATGCAAAGTCCCACAGAACCAGGAGCAGGGAATGGAGAGGGGAATGAACAACCCCAGATAATGGCAGAAGTGAGGGCTTAGACAGATAAAATTTACATGGGGTCTAAAGGACTCTCCTTGGATATCACTTTAACCCACTAATCTGTACACCCCTGCATTCATTATCTTTCACCTTTGTGTGAAATCGTTCCCTGTCATTTTAGGAACAGCTTAAGTCATAACTCACAAATGAATACTTTGTAAACCTACACTAGTGTGTCTTTTCTCAAAACTAATCCACACCAAAAAAATTAGTCCTTAACTGTTCATCACTGCACTTTTAT
Source organism: Carollia perspicillata (assembly GCA_004027735.1). Classification (NCBI taxonomy): domain Eukaryota; kingdom Metazoa; phylum Chordata; class Mammalia; order Chiroptera; family Phyllostomidae; genus Carollia; species Carollia perspicillata. Next base: position 27,177 of record PVKM010009001.1, on the reverse strand, counting down.
TCAGTATAATTGAATGGCATGTCGGCAATCAATTTTTAGAGCATTGAGAGCACCTTTCACTTTTTTATTTTACTTTTTCTCTACATGAATAAGAAAAATAGCTGTCGCTCATCCTGCTTTCTCCTTTTTATGTCTGTGGTAGACACCACTAGTAATTCACTAGTAATTCACTGCAATTCACTAGTAATTCACTGCAATTCACTAGTAATTCACTAGTAGTAATTCACTACTAGTTCAGAAGTTCAGAAGAAACTGAATTTCTGTGGAATCCCTCAGAATACTCTCTGAAGCCAGCATCAGAAGCATTGTGGCAGGTTCAGAAATTGCAGCCTATTTGCCACCTCTAGAGTTTTAGAAAGTAAATCATCAATTCTGTTACTTATTTTTTCTTCCTGAATTTCCCCAAAATATTTATATATGGGAAATAATATTAACTTCTACCATCTATTAAATGTCACACTTAATGTGCTAGACTTAGTGCTAGGCTATCATAACAATTATTTCAGGTAATCATTAGAATGACCCTATAGGACAGCAATCATTATCTCTAGGGAAGTAAGGATCATAAATTAAGCTACTCGTGTAAGATCACAGAAGTTTAAAAGGCAGCTGTAAATCCAGGTATGTACAAATCAAAAACAAGTATCTTGGGCATTAGAATGATAAGGGAAAAAAAGACAGAAGAATTACCTTGATGGATAAATGTTTGTTTTATTGAGAAGACGAAAGGAAAAGCTAATGTTGACTTATGACCCTCTAGTTCTCTTTCATGCTATTTTTTGAAGCCACTTTGTCTAAACTACTGATCAGCTCCTGGGTGATTACTCTATTCCTTGTATACCACATTAGCTTTTCTAAGTGCCATATGAATTGAGTAGTCTGTGGAAAGAAAGGATTCATGATCACATATATTTGCAAAATTGTGACCTTCTAATTAATTTTCCTTGTATACAGGTTATCAGGCCATGGGAACAACAACTGAACACACACAAACACGTACACAATGAGTAATCCTGCTGTAAAGAAACCCATTTAATATTACATTTATCCAGGATTTCTCAAACTTATATGAATGAAGGAATCATTTTACACAAAATATTATTAACATCAGACAGAACTAGTAGGCTAGTTCCCCACTGTGTAGAGAAAATTTGTATGAGGCTATATATTTTTAAAAGATTGTATTTATTTATTTTTCAGACACAGTGGAGGGGAGGGAGAAAGAGAGGGAGAGAAACATCAAGGTGTGGTTGCCTCTCACATGCCCTCTACTGGGGACCTGGCCTACAACCCAGGCAGGTGCCCTGACTGTGAATGGAGCCAGTGGCCCTTTGGTTCACAGGCTGGCACTCAATCCATTGAGCCACACCAGCTTGGGTCGTATGAGGCTATAATATGATGAGTTCAATTCGGATTACTTTTTATTTTTGTTTTTTTAATTATTGTATTTTTCATAGCCATTTACCTCCTATACCCCTGTTCCACCTCAACACTGCCCCTCCACACACTCACTACACTGGTATCCATGTCCATGAGTCTTTTTCCTTTTTTCTTCAATCCCAGAAATTTTGTTATTTAAGTCTGTTGACACAATATTTGTGAAAGACTGATCCACAGATGTCCTGGTGTTTGATAAGATGCAGAATCCAAATCTTCATCTCAGATCCCTTACTCAGACTTGTAGGGTCCAGAAATGTGCATTTTAAAAGAGTTTTCCACATGATTTTCACGTACTCTAAAGTCAGAAACTATTACCCCTTGAGGTTGGGTTGCAATTATAAGATTGTTTTTAACCCATTGGTAGCACTGAAAATTGTTCTAGGTTAATATCTGCAGTCTGGTGTCTGTCTTTATTTGAGGCCATTTTTATCCATTCTGGTGAAGTCAACCAGCTGTTCCAGAGACACCTTAGGTGGCCTTTACCTGGGAAAGTATTGACTAATCTGTTATCCTTACTTTCCTAGAGATAGTGATTGCTGTCTTATTGGGTTATTTTAGTGACTACCTAAAGTAATTGTTGTAATGGCTTAGCATTAAGTCTAGGGTTGGGCTCTAGACGTGGCAAGCACTGATACCCAATCCTGCAGACTCCCAGGACCACAAGTACCCAAAACAAATACCCAAGTACCCAAAACTCATGCAGGGAAATCTCACAAGAGGTTGGTGTGTACTCCAGTTTATATATTTACTTGGAAAGCTGTGAGTTACAGAGGGCCCAGTATTTCCACCTGATTGACAAACAATGTTTCCATGCTTTAGGTAAGTTTCATGAGGTTGCAAAATATTAGAAGGCTGTCAGTTAAACTTGAAATCAAGACATGATAGTTCTAGGATTTCTAGCTTTAATGCCACTACTTCCTGACAGACCGACTGATCTAAATTACACTAGTGAGTGAACTCACGCATGTTTTGTGTCCTAACAGGATATTCTGATGTCAAAGAACTTTTACATCAAGTTCTTTGAATTTGGGCAGACAATTTATAGAAATCTGTCAGTAACTCTGGTATGTACTATGGTATTTGGAATAAAAAAATGAAGATTATTTTCTCAAAAAATTTAGAAACCAAAGCCTTATTGATCATTTATAATTAGATTATAAGTATACATTTGCTCAAAACATGTCTTTATGTACAAGGTCATTTTGAAGTGGTCAACAGACAGAGCAAAATAATATTTGGAAGTAATAAAGTTATCTTCTTAAGTAATATAACATTTCTGACATTTTGAACTAGTAACAGTTAAACCACTTGTCTGTCAGCATATTGGAAGAAATTAAGGCAAACAATGATAAGCCTTTCTCTTCTGATATAAATGTCTTTGGGGAAGGAGTAGTATGAAAGGTAGAGACCAGGGTAGTATTATATTTACATACCAGGTTGTCATTCTGAGAGCCAAACCTAATCTTAAGAATTACCCCAGAAGCAACCCCATGTTGGTTAGGAGAAAAACGTTAGCTCCATGAAGACTGGCCAAGGCAGAGGGTCTGGCCCTGAATTATCTAAGAGGATAGTCACTAGCCACTTATGGCTGTCTAACTCTAAATTTATTAAAATAAAATAAAATAAGAAATTTTGACTTTCTTAGCCAAAATATCCACATCTCAAATTCTCAATAGCTGCTAGTTATTGGGTGTCAGGCAACATAAAGGAGATTATTTATATCATCACACAGTGATTAGTGCTGGCCCAATCCAATTAGTATCTGATTTGTGGAAGCAAACACTTACTTTACAATGTTACAAGCCTCGCCCATTCCTAGGAAGAAGTATTTAGACCCACAGTGACCCTCCCCTCTGACAACAAGAGTAAAGAAATGCAGGGTGTGCATTTAATGCCATTTCTATCTCTTTCCATGTGATGTTGCACTGGAGAAATGACTTCTTTTTTAAGTGTCTGAGATTAAAGAGGTCTTAATTCAGTTTTTCAGCTACAATTAGCTTTAGTATTTGATTTCATTATTTATGGTTTAGTTTCTTACCAACTTACTTTTTTTTATATATTCTTCCTTTAGAAATGCTAGCATTAATCCAGGCATAGTCCAGCCTGGCATGGACACTGTGTGTATCTTCAAGATAATTCATTAAGGCCTAATAGATGTTGAGCTTAACTTCGAAAGATCAATATTTTTCTTTTATTCCTAAGTTGTTTGGGGCCCCATTAACTTCTCATAACAAATATTTGCTAACTATATAATATTGGAAAACTTATTTAACACCCACACATACAGTTCTTTTATTTGTTCTTTTATTTGTAAGCCAGCACTAATTATTTGTAATTTGGAAATAGGTAAATTATTTGTAATTTGGAAATTTGTAATTTGTAGGGCCAGCACTAATAATTTGTAAAATGGAAATAGGTCATTTTACACATTTTAATTTTGTTCTCTCCATATCTGAATTAGCAGAGGGAAGGCCCAGCATAGACTCTGACTCTTGTCTGAAATCTACCAAAGGCCGTGACTTTGGTTAGTGTATAGAACACAAAAGATAAGGTAAAACCTCACAGAGAACAAAGAAAAATCACCTTCTGTACACTTAATTTTTAAAAAGAGAATTTATTTATTTACTTTAATTTTTATAGGATTTTTTTACATTACCAGTTTGTCACCTTACATGCCCTCCCCCCAGCAATCACCACACTGTTGTCCATGTCCACTTCTTCTTTTGCTCTAACTCTACCCTCCACCACTAGCTGTCATCCTGCTCTCCATCTATGAGTCTGTCCACATTTTCCTTGTTAGTTCAGCTTGTTCATTAGATTCCACTTGTGAGTGAAATCAAATGGTATTTGTCTTTCTCTGAGTAACTTATTTCATTTAACATAATGTTCTCCAGATCCATCCATATTGTTGCAAAAGGTAAAATTTTCTTCTTTTTGTGCAGCCTAGTCATATTCTGTTATGTAAATGTCCCATAGTTGTTTTATCCACTCATCTATTCATGGACACTTGGGCTGCTTCCATATCTTGGCTACTGAAAACAATGTTGTAGTGAACATAGGGGTGCTTATATTCTTTTGTATCAGTGTTATGGGATCCTTCAGATATATTCCCAGAAGTGGGATCGCCGAGTCAAAAGGCAGATCCATTCTTAATTTTTGAGGTATTTTCAAACTGCTTTCCACAGTGACTCCACCAGGCTGCATTCCCTCTAAGAGTGCCAAAGGATTTCCCTTTCTCCACATCCTCACCGGCACTCGTTTGTTGATTGATTGACAATAGACATTATGATAAGTGTAAGACTGTATCTCATTATGGTATTAAATTTCATTTTTCTGATGATTAGTGACATTAATAATCTTTTCATATATCTATTGGTCATCTGCACACTCTCTTTGTAGAAGTGTCTATTCAGGTTTATTTTTTGGGGGGGTGTTAAGTTTTATAAGCACTTTGTAAATTTTAGATATTACTTCCTTATCATATGTTATTGGTGACTATGTTCTTCCATTCTGTGGGTTGTCTTTCATTTTGTTGAGAATTTCCTTTACTGTGCAGAAACTTTTTAGTTTGATGTAGTCCCATTTGTTTATTTGTCCTTTGTTTCCTTTGTCTGGGGAGAGATATCTGATAAAAAATTGCTAAGAACAATGTCTGAGATTTTGCTGCCTATGTTTTCTTCTAGGATTTTCATGGCTTCAGGTCTAACATTTAAGTCTTTGATCCATTTTGAACGTATTCTTGTGAGTAGTGTAAGAAGGTGGGCTAGTTTAATTTTTCTGTATGTACCCATCCAATTTTCCAAACACCATTTAATGAATAGACTATCTTTAGCCCACTGTACATACTTTCTTCCTCTGTTGAATATTAATTCTTTTATTTATGGGCTGTTTATTCTGTTTCATTGATCTGTGTGTCTGTTTTCATGCCAGTACCATGATGTTTTGCTTACTGTGGCCTTATACTAGAGCTTGACATTAGAAGTGTGATTCCTCCAAATGTGTTTTTTTCTCAGGATCACTGTTGCAATGTGGGGCCTTTCGTGGTTCCATGTAAATTTTTGAAATATTTGTTATAGTTTGGTGAGATATGTCTTGGAATCTTGATAGGAATTACATTGAATCTTTAAATTGCTTTGGGTAGTATGGACAATTTAATGATGTTAATTCTTCCTCTCCATGAATAGGGTATGTGCTTCCACTTATTTTTATCTTCTTCAATTTTTTCCATGTCTTTTAATTTTCTAATTATAGGTCTCTCTTTTACAATCTTGGTTAGGTTTATTCTTAGGTATTTCATTCTTTTCAACTGCACGTCCCCTCATTCACAACACAGACCAGTCAAAGGGGCTGGGCTGAGGTGTATATTGGGTGGGTTTACTCTGCCTTCTCTTTCTGTACTGTCAGTGTGAGAACAGAGCCGCACAGTGCTTACAAAGAGGATTTAGATGGTGTTTGGAAAAAGCTGGAGGTAGCTCTCTATGTTAGAAGATACTAGAGAATCTGACATAATCAAATGATGTATCAGTTTCTGCCACGTACTTTTGAAAAAATGTATGAAGACATTGGTGACAAAGTATGGATCATATACGATCCCAATGCTGCTGTTTCAGCTCATGGGAGACATTTACTCTTCTTCAATTATTTCACCTTCCAATAAATAGCCGACATGTTTACAGACACATTGCCACTCACCAGTAACATTTTTTTGTTCCACTCTTAGAAGGTAAACAATGACAATCTCACAAGTTTTCCCAATTTAGTCTCTAGGAACAGCTTAAAGCTCACAGAATTCAGAGGGTGAACACTGAGATGCTCTTACCAGGAAACTGCTGAAATCCTCTCAAAACCACTGAAGAGATTTTGTGTGCTTCTCTTGAATTGCCTTCTCTTTAGACTAACTTTCTCTTGCTGAGCTACCCCATTTTTTCTTATAGCACAAGATTATAAAAAAGTAATGTGTTGACATTCTTCCTTCCACTGCAATATTTATAGATGACATTGCTCAAATACATTGCTGTGGTTTGCTTGTCTAATTTTATGATGCTCTTGTTAACCAAACATACTCTTGCTCACTGGTGCTCACAGAAGGAGCACTTCACACCATGTGAATGGTGACAGCTGGCACCAGCTGCTCCTCTCAGGCACTCTTGCCAGTCAAATAGAGAGCTAACTGGTGTGAACAACATTGGAAAGTTTTCAAGATGAGAAAGAGGTGAAGGGCTTTAATTCCCAAATCTTGGACAGCAGTCAACAGAGTTTGGAATGTGCAACAGTGTTAAAGATTCTCAAATTCATTCCATATCTTGAGACAGTACTGTATCCAACTCCAAGAAGTGTGTTGCATTTCACAAGCTTCACATGTAGTTTGTCCCAGCTACTAAGAGCAAATGTTCGGAAGGTTTAAATTATTCAACAAATAATTGCAAAATAAGTTATCTCAAGTGAATGCACTGAGAACTTTCTTTGGGAGGGCAAAATGCAGATGCAAAGCAGGTATCAGCCATGATCGGGAGCAAAATGAAACAGAGAAGGAAAGTGCCAGAGTAAAGAAGGAAGATAACTGTGAACATCAGCAGCAGTCAGGAGACTTCATTGAGTCAGAATTCAAACTGGCCCTTGAAAGATGGGCAGAATTTGATCAAAAAAAGAACTGGGAAAGGAATTCAGAAAGTAAAGTAGCAGCAAGGGCTTGAAGGCAGCAATGAATGAGACTGGCTGCTATGGGGCAGGCTGTGGTACATTTGGGAAATAAGTTTCCACTTCTATTCCCCTTTGTGTTTGCTGCCAAAAATGCAGCTCAGTTGTAGCTTCAAGCCCCTCAGTACCATGATGCTGTGAGCTTCTTTTTGCACAATGTCTGGTTTATTGTCTGGCTCACTTGCTCTTGAGCTTTTTGAAAAAAATATATATATTACATGCATACACATCATATTATAAGCATGTATATATTATCATATATACACACATGCATACATACAGGAGCATAGCAGAAAATCAGCAAATGCATGTAGACAGAATGATGAATTAATGTAGTAGGAGAAAAAGGTAGATAGTAAAGGTGGATAGGAAGGAAGAGGCAAGGTCATGGGAGACCTTAAAAGGCAAGTTGAGGGATTTGGATTCTCTCATTTAATGCCTCAGGCTCCATCGTGTACTGGAGAACATGTGGAATGCATGTACAGAATCTGAATTTCACCATAAGTAGAGTTGCAATAAAATACACATTTTTGAAAGTGGGAAAGAGACATGAGGCAAATTATTACTATAAGAGTAGTTCTCAACTATTTTATTTCCCTATCTAAAAAGTGGTTTTATATTTAGAATAATTCTTTCAAGAGAAATTGTGTTATGAATTCACTGTGATGTGGAGAATAAAATAGTTACAAGTGAAAAATTTTTACGTAGTCAGGAGCTCATCCTTCGGAACTCTTCATATGGGTCCCTACACCACTCTGCAAATGTGGGTTCAAAGAAAATCCATCATGGAATCCCAGGCTTTTAGAGCCATGGGTATGTGCCTTGCTCTTGGTCAAGGCTCAGTTTTCCTCTACCTCTCAGATATCTCAGATGTTGAGGAATTATTTCACATCCATGGAAATTACATTAATTTGTATTATTCTCTTTACTATTTGCTTGAGTCCCTGGCAATCAGGTAATCTCATTTTCCCCAGGTGTATCTCCCCACATAAATCCCAAGGTTAACATAAGTAAGTGTAGTGATTGGAATGATCTTTAACATGCACATTTCTGCTATCACTTTCCAAGTCTTTAAATTCACCAAACTGCCAGCTAAAATATCATTCTCATCTTTACACTGGTGTTTGCTTTGGGTGCACAGACATGGACTTTTTTTTCTATTTTGCTAAGTATATGTGTACATATATACATATAATATTAGGAATGCATTACCAAGAATAAACCCTTTACCCGTTGAAACCAGGGTAATGGTGGTAGGGAGGGGATCAGCAAGGGGATGTTATTAATGGCAGGCAGAAGAATTCCCAGCACACTGTGTGTTGGGAAAATGTAGAAAATTTGTTTTTAGTTAAAATCCCAGTTAGCAAGCCTCTTACCACTAAAGAAAGTAGAATTTTTCCTTCTTATCCCCTGCATCCTCACACCAGACAGTGAGTTCAGCAGAGGACACACCGGCAGGAGGTTGAGATCAGATTCAGCAGCCAAAAGTATAGGAGACATTGGAAAGTCCAATCTTCTGAGACATTCATTGATGAAAATTGCAGTGACCACAGAACCCTTATGTTTGCAGGAAATGAGGCCACATCTCCCCTTCTCGTCGAACTGCTCCAATCCCATATAAGCCAGCCTTTCTCTCAGATTTTCTTCTAGTTCTTTGTTTATTGTATTCATGCCAATATTCAGGAACATATATGTTTACTTTCCCTTGGTCAAAATCTGTGTCCCTCAACTGAGCTTTCCGAAATCTGAGATAGTCTACGGTGTTCAGCACTCAACTATATCCTCAGTTCCTACCCAGCACCTGACACACAGAAATGGTCCGAATACAAGGGACAGATGAAAGAATAAATAAAGGAACACATAAATAAATGAATCAATGACCCATAATAGTAAAAGACAGCTGTGGGATCCAAGAACATGAGAAAGACCAGAGCCTGGAAAAATCAGCCACTGTCTATTTTGCTCTCTCCTAGGCCCAGGATAAAAAAAAAAATGTGCTGTGCCCTCAGAAAAGAGCTATTGAGTGAGTGGTTGAGTTGCATGAAGACTAGCAGAGCACAGGCTGTCTGGCAGTAAGAGGAAAAGGAGGGGCATCAGGACCACTGGATGTCATATCATGTGTGCTTTGTGTGTGAGTGTATAAACACCTCCATGCACACATACATGCTGGTGTGGAGGCATAATTTTCATTTCAAAGTATAAGCTTCTGTAATTCTCAATAAAATTATTCAGTTTAATCTATAAACCTCCAGTTGTGTAAGAAGCACATCTGGGATGGTGATAATGATTATTATTTTATTTAAATCAGGAATAGCCCTCTACAGAATGATTACAGTGAAAATAATCTTTCTCATTATCCATTAATCTATTGATGGGCTCTTGGGTGGGTCCCTTATCTTGACTATTGTAAGTAATGCTGCAATAAACACAGGGATGCCTATATCTTTTTGAATTAGTGTTTTGGGTTTCTTTAGATAAGTACTCAGAAGTGAAATTGCTGGATCCTTCTTTGTCTCTTGTTGTAGTCTTTGTTTTAAAGTCTGTTTTGTCTGTTGTAAGAATTGCTATATTTATTTCTTTTTGTTTATTTGTTTCCATTTTAATGAAAAATCTTTTTCTAACCCTTTACTTTCAGTTGGTGTATCTTTGGATCTAAAGTGAGTCTCTTCCAGACAACATGTGTAAAGGTCTTAATTTTTTTAACCATTCAGCTGCCCAGAGTCTTTTGATTGGAAAAGTCAGACAGAGAAAGACAAATAATCTAATTTCACTTATATGAAAAATCTAAAGAATAAAATAAACAAACAAAACAGGAATAAACTCACAGATACAAAGAACAGTTCGATGATTGCCAGAGGGCAGGTGGGTTGGGGGACTAAGTGAAAAAGGTGGAGAGATTAAAAAGCACACATTGGTAATTACAGAATAGTATGGGGATGTAAAGTACAGGGTAAGGAATATAATAAATAATATTACAGTAACTATGCATGGTGCCAGATGGGACAAATTTATCAGAGTGAACACTTTGTAAGTTATATAAATGTCTACTCACGTGGTTGTACATAAGAAGCCAATATAATACTGTATGTCAAACTTTAATTTTTAAAAAAATTAACATTTAAAAAATGGTGTTTTTTTAGCATGGGTAAAAGCAGGAAGGTAGGTGATGATAACGTCATTCATAATAAAGTCAATGGTGTTCAGGATGAACAAGTTTCAAGACTCAAGTTTGATATGTTAAAGTGGTCTCACATAGCCATCTCCCCTAGATTTGTTGGTGTACCTTCACCTTTTCCAGGCCTTGAGACAGTCACTGATTGGTCCCCAGTATATCCTGGTTTTAGGATAGGAAGGCCCTACAGTTGGTCTAGTAAATCATGTTGAAGTGATCTTTTTAAGATGAAGCTAAACCCGAAGGTAAAATTTTGAATTTGTAACTTAAAGCAAATGAAAATATTAATCACATTCCAAAACATAAAATAATATAAAAATGTAAAAATGTATTAAACACATAAAATCCATGTGGATAAATTATTCAGAAAGTGTCATCTTTTTCTGCCTATGTCTGTTTTTTTAGAGTCTGGCTGGCTGAGATATTTGGAACCTGATCCATTTCCATCCCTCCTGCTTCTAACCTTCAGAACTCTCATTCTCCTGCTCTCCGTCAGTCCTTGCTACAAGCCCAAGAGAAAGAGTGATAACAGCACCTCGCTCTTGTTAAATACCCACCAAGATGAAATGGGTTTACCCCACATGACCACTGAGGGAGCTGAGGCATGAGGTGTGTCCAATTTTGTGCTAAAATGTACATATCAGGGGTTTATCACTTTAAATTCTGAGTTTGATTCTGTTTTTGAGGTAAATTATAAAACTTATGTTATAGTCGGTTTCCTGATCTGCCCATCAGGGAGGCCAATATCCCCTTTGGGTATTTGAGAGTTGAAGTGAACGGTATATTGTTCTGCTAACCACACACCTGCTACAGAGAGCAGTAGGGTCTAACTAAGCATTCAGAATTCCAGTCTAGGTGAGCACATTTTATCACAGGTCAGTGTTACTTTTTTCTCCCAACACAAAAAAGATTAAGCTCTTTTTCTTTTCCAGTTGTGTCTATAAATGGTGATTACTTATGGTTCACCCATGAATCTTTTTAGACTAGAACAGAACAATATCAAAAGGCCTCAGCATTTCAATCAGTGAACATCAACGGAGATGAGAAAAGCCAAATGTGACACTGGCCACACAGAAAAAGAAGACTTTTTGGAAAATGTGAAAAACAGATGAAGGGACCTTATCAGTAAGGTAGATGAAGGTTTTATTGAGATATTGATTCTGTGAAAGGAGTAAGAAAGAAGAACCTCTTTCTTCTGGTTATTAATCTAGAAATATATTCTACAGAGTTAAGTATAAGTGTCTTGAGTATCTAAAGTAATTTATTCATGTTGTGATCCAGATCAAAATTTTTTCTTAGCTTCTATGTTGTTGAAATCATCCTAATTCTATAGTTAGTTTTTCTCAGGAGAGATGATGCAAAAAAGGCTGATTTGATACACATGTTCTTACTTCTGTCTGAACATGCACATCTTACCTCAGCCTCAATCTATAGCTTTTGGGATTTAACCTTCATCTTCTGAGGTGCTTGTGATAATTCACCCAGTTCAATTTTCTGGCTTTGTTTTCAGCATCAGAGTTTCAGATTACTAGTTGTTGGGGACGAGTCCTACAATCTTTGTCTGGACAGAATGAAGTGCTGTTCTTGGCTTTATGTTTTCCATGAATCAAAGGTACCTTGGTATCCTTCTTTATACACAGGTAGAGAAGTACCATTTCATAGTGATGAGAGACATGAGCTTAGTTACAGAATGCCTATGCACTAATTTAGAGTCACTTACTCAGATCGAATCCAGGTTTCAACGGCCTCCAAAGCTCCTATTCCATACTGACATTTGAAAAGGTAAGGGGTAGTTGGTGAGGAGTATTCCTCATTGAAGAATCAAATAAATCCGTACTTTTGCTGGGCAGTTTAGATGGAAGATCCTTACAAACTCAGCTCAGAATCTTTCTTATCAAAATAGTCTGTCCAAGCTAGTTCCCAGACTCCTCTCTTCCCTAATCAGGCCAAAGACATAGGTTCAGATAAATATCTTGGTGGAGACTTTGGTTCTTTCTGAGTCTCTCTCAGTGGGCTTGTCACAGGTTGTGAAAATGAGCCGCATGGATGATATTGCCTCTGGCATCTGTGGTGGTCCATAAACTGTGACCTGTGTCCCTTCTCTCCTTGTGTTACTAAAACCTGCTTCATGATTTGAACAAAATATCAAAACACATTGTTTTCTGCTTTTCAATCCAGCTGGACCATGTAGGATATCATCTAACTGAAAAGTTGGAAGTAGTACAGTGCAAAGCCAGGCATAATCTCTTCGAGGAGACTCCATGGTTTTTAACCAGGCTTGGCTAAGTATTTGCTGTGTATCCTTGCATGGGTTACTTAGTGTCCCTGTCCTTAAATCATCTCATTCTATTAAATGGATTTAGTAACATTACTTACTTCACATTGTTGTGGTGAGCATATATGTATCACTCTCTCTCTCTCTCTCTCTCTCTCTCTCTCTCTCACACACACACACAAACACACACACACACCCACAAAATGGCCTGGCACACAGGAAACATTATTGAAGCCAGGGCTGTCAAACTCATTTTCACCAGGGGCCACATCAGCCTCATGGTTGCCTTCAAAGGGCCAAATGTAATTTCAACTCCTTAATAGTTAAGGAGTAGTTACATTTATACAGTTCTAAAATTATTTTGGGTCTTTGAAGGCAAGGCTGATGTGGCCCATGTTAAAAATGAGTTTGATACCCCTGATTTAAGCATTGACTATTAGTATGGTGTGCTCCTCAGATTGCAAACTGCTATGTGCTGCCAAGTTCACTAGGGCCTTGACTTTAAGCTCTCTTTTACCCTCTGCTGTCAGTGCAGCCTTTCCCATCCAGACACACATATGCCCAGCACCATAACCCTTCCCAGGCCCAGGCTGATGCTCTCTACCCACATGGAATCTCCTACTTGACCTACCTAAACCAAGCATGGTCCTCTAGTTTCTCTTAAATCTCATTCTCTTTGTGATACTCCCTTAACCTGTTCTGGCTACCCAAGCCATCTCTCCTCTCTCTCAGGCCTTTAGTCAATAGGCCACCCACATTTATATGGGCAGAGGAATCAGCAAATTCTGGATGAATCCTGACCCCACCAAACACTACTCATGTAACCTTAGGAGCTCATTGAACTTCCATGAACATCACTGGTCTTGAAATAACAAGAATGGAGGAAACTGATGCCTTTCAAATCGGAGTGTACATCAGATTCACCTAGAAACTTATTAAAGCCCATATGGCTCCCCTTCCCCAAGGTTCTGACCCAGCAGGTATGTGCCAGGCATGAGAATGTGCATTTCTAACAAGTAGCCAAGTGATGCTGGTACTACTGCTCTTAAAAGCCCAGCTCTAAGAACAATTTTGAGGGTTTTGCAGGACCATGGTGAAAATTAAATGAAATAATATTGAGAGGTATTTGTTCAGTAACTGCTATATAAAATATAACATTTTCTTTTCCTACATTACGTAGACTAAAAATAATAAATAAAAACAGCAGAAGTGCTCTTGTTTTGATTTTGGCCTCATCCAATGAGTTAAGAGAGAACACCATATTGTAGCATTTCTTACTCTGGAGGTAGAAGCTCAGATTGTGTGGGCATTGCCCTTCTTCGGCACCCAATGTAATGGTTTTCAATTTTAGAGAAGAACTAAAACATATGCATTATCCTGCAATGTCGTCTCTTTATATAAAGTACCATTTTTAACGAACTCCCACACACAGGGTGAATTTTTAGCATGAGTCTGTGTATGACAGGTCATACAACATAATGTTGTTTTTTCCCTCTCATTGTTTATAACACCCCAACTCTGAAACAAGAAGGTCAGAATCTTGACCAGAGAGATTAGCAGATGCTTTCCTTAAAATAAAGAGTGTTAAGTAAATGGGAAGAGATTATGGGATGAACAGACACACACACAATAACTTCTTTTGCTGAAAGACATTTAATGAAATGGTCCACATCAATTCACTCAACCGAGACAAGCAAATTGTTTAATTTTAGGAAAAAAAAGGCAAAATGGTCATCACAGAATGCCCGCAGGAGCAGAGGCCCTGCTCCACACTGCGAGGCTTCCATTTCCATTTCCTTCCATGCAAAACCAGAGCGGGATGATCTCTGAGGACCTTCCCCAGTGTCATTTCTCTGAGGAAAGGACCCAAGAAATTAGACCAGTGGTCACAGAAACCTTTTGCTGGTGCCAGAAAACCAGAGGGACTCAGTCTCCACCAATTTTTATGGAGCAATATTTTTGGTGGGTGGAGTCATTCGCATTATCTAGAACCACCCTCACACACAGGTTGTGAGGCTTGTCTAGAAGGAAAAATCCAACGGAGACTTTCAGTGAGCCCAGCGAGTCAACGCTTCTCAAACTAACACAAAAGTAAATCTCATTTGCTGGCATCTGCAGCTATTCTAACCATATTCCCTTCCAAACAAAACATCTCTTTACTCAGGCACCCTCTGAGGATCTTTGTTTATTTGTATTCATGGAAAGTTTGCAGTGGGGAGCAGGGGAGGAGTTAGGTGACAAAGGCCAGGAATTTCTAGAGGAAGGTAGAATTCAGTTGACTGTCCAGTGTGCCTTGAACTGAATTCAACACCTCTTTGAAGGGTGGCATTGACACAGAGCTGCTGGAACTTCTCAGAGCCCAGTGAGACTCTGATTAGGAGAGTAGTTTCTTGGGGACTCTGTTGGGGCCAAAGCCATCCTTCTCCCCTATACCTGTACCCCTTTTGTAAGAATCCATGTAATCCCACAGGCTCCAGGATTAGAAGCTTTAGGGTAGTGGTTCTCAACATCTAGTCCCCAGACCAGCACAGCAGCACCTGGAGCACCCTGAAATTTGGTATAAATACATATTTTCTTGGCCTTCACAGTAATATCAGAAACTCTAGGTGTGGTACCCAGCCACAGGGATTTTAACAAGCCCTACCAGCAATTCTGATGCAGACATGCTAGAACAGACCTGAAAAATTTAAGGAGGCATTCACTCCCAGGTTCATATAAATTCAGAGTCTACACATACATGAATCTGGAAATAAGGACCGCCTTAAATTATGTACCCTAAGCACATCACAAGCTTTCTTCACCCTATCCAGGCACTGAGACCAAAGCTCTAGGAGAATCTAATGACTGTAGCCTTGGTACAAAACTGATATGCATTTTCTTAATGAGTGGTAATTCATCTTCCAGAGGGGCAGCTCCTCTGAAGAAGTAGGAATCAAAGCCCAAGGGAGTCACAGAGAAGACTGATTAGAGAGCACTTGTGAGGTATGTCTATGCGGATCTACCCCAGAGACTGCTGGGGATCCTTTGGCCATGGTGGGGGTTGGAGGAGCTTTAGAGGGAGACCTCGGCTTCCCTTCTCCCCATGGAAAGCAGAGAGTTAGCAAACTTTTGGCTCTGGGAGTTAACATGGCAATGTTTACTGTGTGTCTGTTTATGAGAAAGGCAACTGAGCCCCCAAATCTCATATGTCTATGATCAGTGTAAATGTAGGTTTTATGATCTTGGTTTTGCAAAAGAGAAAACACATATTAAATGGTTAAATAATATGCATCATATCTCAAGCTGAAAAGTAATGGACTGGGTATTAAACAGGCTTTGTTCCACCCACATTGCAATTAATGAATTTCCTCAGCCATGACTTCCACTCTCCCTCATCTCAGACAGCTGGCTCATCTGCATCCCTTTGGTCCTCCACACCTTGGATCCTGTCTCTTATTCAGATTCTTAGACAGCATTTGGTGATTTGTTTCTTCTGCCATGAATAGTGCAAGACAGAACATGCTCTTGGAATTGACTTGGCAGATCCTTCAAGAAAAGTCCTAGCAAAAGGTATCCTTGACCTGGGCCACTGGAACTGTGCCACACTCACTTCTTTCGGTCCCTACCTGACATCATACATCACTTTGAATATCCTTTTTAAGAAATGGAGTCTCATTAGAAGCACCTAAAGTTTACAATGACTTTAATATATTGCATATTCCTAAAAACTTTTTTTTATAGTTGGGCAGAAATGGGCTTACACATTTAGAGCCATAGGCATGCAATGACTAAAATTTCCAGATTAGTGTCTTTGGGATAGATGGTATGAGAGAGGACACTGGCATTGTTCATCTCCAGACTGCAACTGTAGTCCTGTGACTATAAGAAAGTTGGCATGCAACTCTAGATCTTAGTTAACCTTTAAAACCTGGGGTATTTATGCCTTGCACCCCCACAGCTTGTAAGCTCTCACCACATCTTATCACACTCCGGTGTGTACACAAGACTGCTTCTGTCATTCATTCACTGCCCACCTGTGAAGCTCAGTAATTGAGGCTAGGATAAACAGTTGCTGAAGGAATAAAGCATTTATAGAGGTTACTTAGCTCTATGATAGTTTAGATTACCATGCCTTGCCTATCTAAAGTTCAAGGGGTGCAAGATAAATATAGCTCCTGGAGAACAGGGACTTGGGGTGTAGACAACATGACACTGGAGATTCTGCCTGCAGAGGAGAGAGAGTGGCTTCACATTGTGTTATAGAGGTTTAGAAAAATGAGTGAAAAGTACATGTTGGGGGTGCTCCACTCTGGCTCCAACTGTGGTTCTTATCAGAGGACTCTGCCTCCTAGGCACTGGGTGATTCTGCAGAGGGAGCTTCCTAAAGCCAGCACTTGTTCTGCTACCAGAGCTGCCGCCAGGGTCCTTTCTTCCCTGAGACCAGAAGATTTGCATTTGCCAAGCATTCAGATGCAAATTGTTAGTTTGGGTGCTTAGTGGCTGGGAAGGGACAGACCCAGCTTTTACTCAAAGAATTGCCCCAAGGAGGGTTTGTAAACATGCACAAGCTGGGCAGTGGACTTAAGCACCATCTAAAGAGAATATGTTTAAAGGACTCCCACTGGGGAAAGCTCTTAAGATTTCCAATCACACAAGCATCTTCTGTGAATGCTGTCTTGGTTTTCTCCTATCTGGTTTTCCCACAGTGACCAGCACCAGGCACCTTCATGTGTGTGTAAGATGGCCAGCAGAAAGGGGATCTGGGAGGCTTCGTTCTCTTTGCATAGCCAAGTCAGATGACTCTTAGGGAGAAGAGGGAGGGCAAGCTCCTGTGAGGCCAGGCAAGAGGACTCAGTCTCCATACATAGCCTAGGAAGAAGGGACACAGAAGAGACTGGTCTGGGAGACAAGAGACTGGAAGGCCAGACCAAAGGCTGTCCTCAATGAACTTTTCTGACAGGAACACAGGTGAGAAAAACCACAGTCAGACTCTTTTCCACCTTCATATGCCCCACCACACCCACCACACCCTCAAGTAGCAAATTCCTTGAAGGCAAAGACTCTGCACTTGCCCTTAAGTTGGGTTTACAGTAATTAATACCTTAAAAATAAAACACAAAACTGAGAAACCACCTGCTTTTTTAATCCCTGCCCTCTTCCAACAAATGTTAAATATAAGTTCAAGAAATAATTAAGCAAAACCTTTTGCATTGGTTTTCCCTTCTGTTAGAGGCGCTGTCTGGTAAATGAAGAAAAACATATCATTTACCCACAAAACTAAGCACAATCCCTTATTGTTATACAATTAAGCAAAATACAATTGTATGTAATATGATTACACAGACTACAATTACACAAAAGTAATGATGCAGTATAGATGGTAATGATTTTCATGTCAGTGAAACGAAAGCTTCCTTGATTAGAAATTAAGGTATGGTAGGATAACCCTACTGATAAATGTTTCCTCTGTTGATCTCCAATTTACAAAGGCTGTTCTGGCTGATGAAGTTGGATGGTTTGCCCACATCATCAACAGACTAGAGGGGCAGCAAGCACTTTCTGTAGCATCTTTTATTCTCAGGTTTCTAAATTAGCAAATTCTAATGAAAGACACATTTTATTACCTAGATGTCCAGCTGGTCACTTAGGAAAAAGAGAAAGTAGAAGAGCCAAGAGGTCTTTGTGATTTGATGCTGATCTCTTATGTTAGGATATTAACAGACAAACATTCTCATAAAGTGCTGCCAAATTACATTGGTCACTGTAAACATCAGAGACTGGGATCTGCACATCTCACTTTGTGCTGCTCACTAGAGTGCCCTACTACTCCCCACTGCTCCGCTGGCCTGGGCAGTTAGTCCAGCTCTGGGATGGTTCTCCTTCAATCCGTCTTTCTTCCTATTTCCTGAGTACTCTTTCCCTAGGCAGATCTGGCTGCTCTCCTTTCTGATTCTTGCCTAGAGCATGAAGACAAATTTCATAGGCACTCAAAGTTCTCATGTTAATATTAATCCACATATCTAAACATATACTTGCCATGTGCTCCACCACAATGACCTAAAATCCTCCTGATCAATATTTTGTTAAATCTAAGACACTATTTATTTGAAGACATACTGCTGTTTTATATGCCAATAAGATAAGCAAATATCGCCTATTAAACTATTGCTATCAATTGAAAAATTATCTAAATATTATAGATTTTAAAATGAAAAATAAGTATCTTGAATTGATGTACTACTTACATGTACGACCTGTCCTATACTTATGCCATTCCACGTGCTGCATCCTGCCAAATCATCTGACACCCACACCCGGCACCCCTCATCCAGGCCTCTCTGTTCTGTAAAATTTGGCTCAGCACCACTTTCTGAAAACCTTACTGACCTCATTCTCATTAGGCCACACTAAGTTGCATCTGCCATATCTAATACAATAAAGGTACATTTCCTGATCACTTATTGTACTTTATTATAATGACTAATTTATTCCCTGATGAAAATTAACATTCTATTTCACCAGCACAGAGGCCTGCACCTAACACATGTTATTCCCCCTCTTAATAAATGGAATTTTAAGCAGAAGGGGTAGAATCAGAGATATGTAGGAGGCAATGGATAGAGAAGAAACATGAGGAGCTTTGCTGAAAATTCAGAATCAATACTTTTAAATTTTTTTTCTGCAGTGTGTTATTGAATCTAGAAACTTCTAACACAAAAGGAGCCAGACCCCAGGAGAGACAAAAAAAGAAACTGAGTTTTTGTTAGATTTGTAGGTTGCAGAGTGAACATGTCGATTCTCTCTGTCCAGGGTTTGATCTCTTCTGGACCGAAGAAGAAATGGTTCAAGGGTAGTAACAGCAAAGGCCAGTCACTTGGGAGTATCTGTGTAGAGCTGGGCACTGCCCAGACTTCTATTATAGGATCCCAGATAGCATAATGCTCATTCCATGTGCAAGACAGACACTCACTGCAGCGAAGAATGAAATGGTTTAGGAGAAAAGTGATGTCTCTCCCCTTTTTGTTTTACTCTTAATTTCAAAGTAACCAAATGGTGTTTATGCATAAAATTTTAATTCTTTCACAAATTTGTAGTTTGATTTAATTTGCATAACCCATTTACTTCAAGTCACCATAAAGAGAGATTCGATTAATTTAAACCATTTTTCTCTGGTCTGAAATCTTTTCAGAAATATTTTCCATTAGGCAACTCAATTATGTCTGATGTGGCTAATGTCAGTGGATTAGAATTTTGCTTAAAGAAACACATATTTAGAGCAGTGAGAATGCGGAGGTGGGGATTGGGAGAGCAAAGGAGAAGAGACAATAATTACCTGTCTTTGATGCTACACAGATCAATGTGTAAATCGCTAAAATTCCCCAGGGAACCTTGCTGAACTGAAATGAGGTCCTTGGGCTGGTTATCAATAAAGATGAGTCTCATGCAGCCTTGGAAAGCCTTAATAGGATTTAAGCATTGGGAAACGGTGAGATTGTCAGGGCATCCTGTGGGACAGAGAGAAAAATGAAGAAGAATGGTGAAATGATCAGTCATTGCTTTGGAGACCTATCCATGGAAGATACTGAGGTGTAATTATTGAGATGCTTTTTCATTCACAGCAGTGCACAGAGTTTACTTGTAAATCTTAGCATCCTCGGAAAGGGGACAGAATTGGTTCAAAGGGGAACATACTCAATTGCTGTACAGAACAAAAAAACAGTATGTTGGAGGGAATATGAGCACTCTACCATGTATCTTGTCCTTCATTTTTTTCTCTAGGTAAACTGTGTGCCATTCTTCTGCCTGGGACACTTCAATTATCCCAAGAACACAGCCTATTGTAACTACATGGGGATGTTGGTTCTGTCTTGAAACACACTTCTAAGTGCACTATTCAATTCTGCATCACACTTTCTAAGGAAATTATGCTTTGAATGAGGATGGCAGCGGAGTAACTATCTGGTTAGTTAGCTTTAATAGGCTTAGCTCCTGACAAAGGTACACATAGAAATGTAACTGGAATTTTGAAGTGATGTGCAAAACAAATTCAGACACTAAAGACACTAATGGTTTAAGTGCACACCATTATAGGGCTGTAATAGCACACTTAAAAGGTTAACGCCATACTTTCTTAAGGGGTGTTCTTTTAAAAAATGTATCATGCAAATTTAGCATAGTCTGTAACTTAGGCATATCTCCTCATTAAGATAGGTAGAAAGCAAATAGGTATATCAATGCTGGAGCTCTTTATGAACTCCAACCTGAATGTTTTAATAAGTTCAGACAATATGCAAATGCAAGCTTGAGAACATGGCAATAACCTGTTAATAACTGGGAATTATTTCAGCCATTTCTAATAGACAGTCACTGCTGGGCTGAAGCCTGGCAGCTGGTTAACAGCTCACAAGCACACACACACTATAAAATGAAGAGGTATGTTAGGATTTCTAATTGAAGCTATAGAGAGAATTTATGTTAAGTTGACTATTATTACTCAAACTCATTTTTCACCTTCCTTAAGTTTACTCTATGTGTGTGAGGTTTTTAAACACTGTTCAAATCACAGATAAATCCTCACCTTCTGAGCCTAGTGCCCAAAGAACCACATCTAAGGATACCTCTTCATTTTGGGTAGAGGTCATTTTTCCTTGGAGGCATTCAGGTGCTCACATATCATAATTATGCTCCTTGTTTTTTAAATATAAATAAGAACATGATTGCTTTTCTTTCTGTTGGAAGCATTGCGTGTGATGCAAAATTACTAGTTTGGGGGATATACCACTGGGGCCCTAAGACACTCCTTCCACAGCTTTTGTTCTATATTAATTGGCATTCTTTGTTATCGCCAGTGGGTTGTACAGAACATATTTGGAGGTGAACCCTAGTTCTGCTATTCGCACAAATTATTTCATCTAAGCAAACACCAGTCTTACTTTCTGTGAAATAGGGCTACAATTACCTACCTCACAAAGTCACTTCATGAATTAAATGAGCTAAGACACAAAAAATATTTACAGAGAATGGAAATATTCTCTTTTCAAAGAAATGTGTTATCATGCACACATGGAGAAAACTTAGAGTGAAGGACAGAGCATATCCCTGAAGCCTTAAAATGAAAGCACAAATAGATTGCTCCCTAGTGCTTCCCTCTTGGGATACCCTGATGTATACACTGCATCTATGGAGAGCTCCTCTTATATTTCAAAGCTTAACCATATGTCACTTGTCTGACAGACATGATTTGTAAATCCTATTAGAGACTGCACTTTATAATTTTACACACAATATGTCTTCAGTTTCCTAGTGGGAAGAGATTGGCAACTATAGACCAACCCCAGCCCATGCCTATATTTACAAAGTATGAAACCAGCTTGTCCATTCCTCACTAGGTAGGAAACTCTGTGCTATACTTTGATATCACAGAACTCTCCCAACAATTCCATGGCCTCAGTATGGGAAGTTCAGGAACCCTAAGTGTCTTGCTCACTGTCAGACAGCTGTTGAAATTATTTACTCTTTAGAGATTTTTTTCTAACATAAAAACAAATGACCAAGAATTTAGATATTAATTTTTAATGAAAGGGGGCACCTTGAAAAAGATTAAATAAAAATATATATGCAACTATAAAAATCTATTAGGTGCTAACCACATGTTTTTCCCCCTTTACCAGTTTGCCCTGTGTTTTGTAGTGGAAAAGACTTCTGGGATTCACCCAACATTGAAGAGGGCTGGGTCTGTACTGGCTGCTCCATATGGAGCTAAGCATTCATGGACCTTCTATGACTTCCCAATTTTTAGTTGCCCCGCTCATGGGAATAGCCCCCAGACACGTGGGATGAAGACAACAAAATGCCGGAGGAGTGGCCTAGATGAGCGAGAGTGCTGGCTGCCCCCTCCCACCTAGATATCTCTTCTTTCAGGCACTGCTGACTACTGATATTTTCTCCGTTTTCAGCTGAGCTTTCCCTTTCAAATGTGATCATAGAGCTTGGCATGGCTATAAAAATCTCTTTTGGACATGTTATGTAACACCAGTTCTTATAGCTAAAGTTCTTTTTTTTCCTCAGCACTGACCTAGATAATTTATATCTGCACAGCTGTGAGAGAGTTTGCTTCCCATTATTTTGAGCATGGGGGTGGCTGCCTGTGTCTGTGTGTGTTTGGTAGGGGTGTGTCTGTGTGTATGTGTGTCCGTTAGAAGAATGATCTAATTGACAAAGAAAGAATCACAATAGAAAAATTAATGTCCACTGCATTCTCCCTCCCTCCTTTATTTCCAACCTCAAAAGCTAAGTGATTTAACCTCCAAAGTAGTAGCTATTTCCAGAATAAATCTGTATCCGGGTGTTGTCCTGAGCCGGGGATGCTGCATCATTATCCAGGGTGAGAGTGATGCGGTTCCTTCTGGCATTGATGCTGACTGAATGCCACAAGCCATCATTTAAGTTGCTGCCTGCAAAAGAAACAGGAAGGGCAGGCATAGGGATGATTGATCTAGGAAAGCTGGGGAAAGTGGGGCTGGTTTTCTTTCCCTGCTGTGGTCCCTGTGCATTCTCAGAGTGGTTCCCACTCATCATGTTACTTAAACCAAACCCTCAGCTGCTTCACAAGAGTCACTTTTCTTTCTATTTTAACCACTTAATTCTAGTCCTTTTTTTACTTTATTTTTATTGTTTACATGATTACAGATGTCCCTATTTTCCCCTTTTGATACTTCCCTCCCACCTTTGCCTCCCTTCCCTCTGGCCATTTGCACACTGTGGTCTAAGTGGCTGGACAACTTTGGGTGTTTTTTAACAACAAAAGTAGAAAGCACAGGTTTGTATGTAAACTACAACCAAAGGCAAAGAGCAGATTAATTGACCTCTAGCAATATTAATAACAGAGCAAAATGCTGGAAAGGAAAAACTCTCAAAATGTTTCTGGTGGTTTCATCTCAGATTGGTCAGATTACTGACAATTTTTGTTTTCCTACATTTTTCTCCTAATGGCTTATATCCCTTTTTAGTAAAAATAAGCTATTTTTACAGGCAAAAATAAAACAGGAAAGCTAGAGTCCAATGGTGTGCCAGGAAGTAGCAGTTTTCTATTGGAGAGAGGTAACAGACTAGTTAATTCCAACCTTCCCTTAATTCTTTATGTAACACTGGCTAAGTGACCTCCCTTTGCTGAGCTTCAGTTTTATCATCTGTAAAATTATTTCTCCTCTGTATCATTGTTAAGGGGATAAGTTGTGATCAGGCAGGAAAGTCCCTAGAGAAGTTGAGAGTATAGTGAGCATTTATTAAAAGTTATTTTTTCCATTGTTCTTTTGGCCCAGATATCTTTGGTGCACAGTACATTGCTGGCCTACCTTACCGAAAAAACTGTATTGGAAATTAGTCATCATGTTGTCAACTATTTCCTCCAAAAGCTTATCATCTGTGAAGGCTCTGTTGCTACAAAGGGCTAACTGAAATACACAGTCATAAAGATTTGTGTATAACAAGAACAGAGAGCCACACATTTCTACACACACTAGCATGTATGCTACCCAGCTATGTATTGAATTCTCTTCCTTCTCTTTGCCTCAATTTCCTCTCCTGCAAAATGGGGACAATTGTTATACTTATAGACTACTGTGAGAATTATACAAGTTGACACAGAAACATATAGTTCACTTTATATCACATCATAAGAAGACAATGTTTGCTAAAACATAAGGACAGAACAGCAACTACATTATTGCTCATTGCCCCTACATGGGGGAATATGGACATTCATATCACATGGTCTCTATACTAGGGTAGACATAGTTAAGTGAAGAGACATAGGTAAAGTGGATAAATGTCCTGTCCTTGGAGTATGTCAGGCTGGTGGGATAAACAGTGAAGCAGACAAACAACAATTCTAGAAGGAACAGTAAGTTGGGGGGCAGAGAAGAAAGAAGGAAGATTTAACCAACTCCATGTGAAGATCCTGAAAAGTCTTCACAAGAGAGGTGATAACAGTACAGAAATGTTTTGGAAAATGAGCAATAGTTTGTACCCTTAGAGCAAGAGTTCTAAGAGATAGAGAGCTTGTACAAAGAAGCAAAGGCCTGGAGTGAGAAGCAGGAGAGGACAATAGCAAGGCAGGTGGAAAGATGATCCACTCTCTCAGGGGCCACAAATGCCAGGCTAAGTGAGGGGTTTCAACAAAGTCCTTCGATATATGATTCTGTAGGGTATTTTATACAAGTCAATTCTATTATAATCTTTGAGGATGGGACCCTATACATTTGCATTTTCAAAAAGGCTCCTGAATTAGTCTAATGTACAGCCAGGAATGAAAATCACTGTATCAGAACATGGGAGTTTATGAGGGGTCTTCAGCATGGGAATGACGTGGCCAGAGGTGAGCATTCAAAGACTCTAGTGGTAGATGATAGGAGCTGGAAGGAAACAAGACTAGTAGAAGGACTAGTGGGGTCTGTTGTTTGCACATCACCAGGAGACAGAAGATGAAAGTCTCAGTTAAAATAACAACAGTGAAAATGGACAGTACAGAGTTTATTAAGAGCAATTACTGGAGGTAGAAGAGATCAGGCCTAGTCGAGCCTCCTGGAGTATTCCTGAGGCACTACTAGCTTTGAAGAATGTATTCAGGATCATAGCAAAGGTCTGCAGGCCTCCTCAGAACAGTTACGATATGCTGTGCCCCTGAGCCCTCAGACATCTGGAGAAGCTGCCCATGGACAGCACAACACAAGGCTGCTGGCACAAGTGCATGGCTTTTGGCAGCTGTGCCCCACCTGCTCAGAAGAGCAGAGAGAAGGGGTCCTCCTGCATTTGCAGCCAGCTCCCCAACAGTCAGACTTCCCTGCAGCCACAGATGTCTGGCCTGATTAGGTAAAGTGGAGAACCCAGAGGCTGCACATCCTGACTGCTCTACCTTCTCCCAAAGACCAGGGTTTGTGTCCTAACTACAGTGACTTTGCTAATGGGGCAGAAATTCTGTCATGTGTCTCCTGGGGATTAACAATTGACTTCTGTCAGTGGCATCAGAGGACATAGCCAGCTGCAGGTCTTCACTTCTTTAACTTCATTTGCATAGTACTTTAAATATATCTGCATAACATATGAGACTGCCTTTGAAAAAGAGCTATATTTGAGTTGGGTGTCAGGAAGGAGTTCAACAAATAAGGTGTAAATAGCCCTTAAAGGCCTAGCATACTTCTGGCATCAGGTACAGCAGGAAGGAAAGTAAACATAGGAGTGAAGAGAGAGTTGCTGTAATTAAAGATACATTCTTTAGTTTTCTTATAGGTGAAACAGGCTGAAGACCAGAGTTCTGCTCGATTCGTTGTCAGGACCAGCACATCAGCTTGTCTTCAGATTCTGAGTCTCTTCCTTTTCCCACATTACTATCCAGTTTTGTCTTTCTTTTCCTAACTTTAAGTATATATTTTTTAATTTTTCAATTACAATTGATACACACCATTATATTAATTTCAGGTGTATAACCCAGTTACTAGACAATTTGTAACTTACTAAGGGGCCACACAGCATGAGCTATAAAGTGATCTGCTAATGAATGCTACCTGTGCTGGGCTTAGAAGGACCCAGGAGGGGCCCAGTTGCTAAGCCAAGGACAGTTGCCCCTAGTGCTGGCCATGGGATCACTTAGGGAGAGAGGTAAGGAGCATGCTGAGGATAGATGCTGCTTGCTTGAAGGATTTTAGGAAAGTCTAAAGCATTAGTCAGGACAGGCCGTTTATAGGAAAAAAACACTGGAAACAGTTTAGGTGAGCCCTCAAGTTGTATGGGATGAAGTCTCAGGGAATAATCAGGGTGAAGCAAACAGTATGAGCCAGATCTATGGAGACTCAGATATGTGCCTGCCTGCCAACTCTGTTGGGAAAGTCTCAGAAAAAGAACAATATCCTCTGCCAGCAGTTCTGTCTGTGAGAAAGCTTCCCCACCAGCTCGGCCCTGATGTCACACGATTTGGTCTCCCCTCATATGTCCCTGGTGCCTTTCAAGCTGCTATCCTAGTGCTGGAGGTCAGAGAGAATGAGTGTAAGTTCATGCAGGGCCCTTCAAGAGGAACGTGTGGGACTCAAGAAGCCTTTCATCTCATGCCCCCCCTCCCCCGATCCTTGCTGGTTTTTACAGAAGTTATGGAGACTTCTTTTTCTGGCATTGAAACCCTGGCATGGGGGATCTGGTGCAGGGTTGGGACCCCTCGCTCCTCAGGGGGAGACTCTGTAGCTGAGATGTCCCTTTCAATTTTTAATCACCACACATGAGTGTGGGAATAGCCCATTTCTCATCTTTGCCCCTCCTACTAGTCTTGATGTGCTTCTTTTTTATATTCTTAGGTATACAATTTTTATTTAGCTAGATTTCAGGCAGTTCTGAATGATTGCTATTCTGCAGTTTAGTTATAACTTTGATGTGGTTGAGAAAGGATTTGGGTACCCCATTTGCTTACCCAGTCATTTTGATTGGAAGTCTTTTCCCCTCCAGGTTTGTCTTTAAAATCATTACTTAATGAGGGTTTGCTTAGTTGCTTGTTTTCTGCCTTTTCTCTTCTTTCTTTCTTTCTTTCTTTCTTTCTTTCTTTCTTTCTTTCTTTCTTTCTTTCTTTCTT